>PQXI01000252.1:0-46698 GCA_004786145.1 Botrytis paeoniae | reverse complement strand
GGGGGAGGGGGAGGGGGAGGGAGGAGAGGGAACGTACTATTGACTATTGGACCATTGCTGGGAATTACACTAATAGTGAAGTTGTATGTGCAGATTGTGGCGGTACATGCTGGGCATGGGTTAGTATATTTTCCTGTTGATATCGTCACGCTTTTATGTCATTTCGTCTCTTTCACACTTTGTCACATCCTCACACCTTCACACCCATCCTCCTCCTCCTCCTCATGTACTTACTCACCCTTCTTCTTCCCTAAACGATAAAACTCATACTCTCGTCAAAACATCTAACATCTAATATCAAACACCAAAACACCAAAATTCAAATCAAAAATCAAAACTCACGTCTCGTAAACCCCGAAACCTTCCACTGCACATCCGGGATCAAGCTCGAGGAACTCGCTGCGCGCGGGACCGAGACCGCGAGAGCTGATGTTGCGAGTGCGGTGATGAGGAGGAGATTGGTATGCATGTTTGTTTGTTTTGATGGGTTAGTTAAAGATATTGAAAATATTGAAGATACTACTCAAGGATAAAGAAGAAGTGAAGATTTGGTAAAAGAGGGGGGAGGGTTTTAGATTTTATAGGTTTGATTTGTAGGGTTGGTATCACATGTCTATGAGATTGATTATATGAGGATGGGATTGATTTACAATATGATGGATATGTGTAAAGGACATTTCATTCATCTGCACATCTACCTAATAGATCGATCATCAGATACACATCTCGTATCTCGTTCTATGTATCCCATGTATATGTACTCCCCAATACCTTTCCCCATCCATTAGCACAATACAGTACAATAATTCTGCACATCTCTCGATCTTCTCCCACAGTCCTACAGTGAGTAACTCTCGACTCTACAATGACCTCATAAATCGCAATTGTAACCTTTGCAATACTCGCCCTGCACAAGAAATTCTGTAATCAAGTTTCTATACGAGGTGTGCATGTAACTTCTCATTTCGCGTGCTCGCTTTTGGGGATCTTGTTGTGATGTTTGGGTTGATTATCATGGGATTTTGAGTGGAATAGCTGGGTTTGAGATGGGATGGGATGGTATAGTATCTAGATCTTCATACTGCGAAGGTATGGACTGATATGCACGAAATAGATATCCATCCACCCATCAACCTCCCCACCACACCACTTCACAAAAGTCCACCAACACAACAACACAACACTCCCACACAATTCCTCATTCATCATCTCACCACCCACCAGGTTCTCCGCATTTGTCCACACACTCAAACTTTCCCAGCACCATACCAGTCTGTATCACCCATCACCCATCACCCCGTCCCACCCACCATACCTACTTCGTATCTCCTCCTCATTTATCACCAACGGCCGGATATACATACATACATGTTTCAGTCAGTCCTTCCATCACTTTACATTGTGCACTGCAACACCGTTGCGGAGGGTCATACCCGACGTCTGAAGACTGCATTGTGCGAGGTGAGATCTGGGGTAAATATTAATCGGTCGTTGTACAGAGTGATGAGACTGCGAGGATTGATTTTGGAGATGTTTTTGAGAATGTTGATTTAAATATTTTGAGATTCGAAGACATGATAATTTTCAGATCGAATACTGAGATTGTATATTCGGAGCTAGATCAATTGAAAGCTGGATTTATTAGAAACTTAAAAAAAAGTTGGACAGCGTCCCGTCAATCGGTGGTCTCGAGTGCACATGTAACATGATTTTTGGTGAAGTGAGATGGATATGCGATGTACAAACTACATTGCTAGACCCAAAACCTAGAAGCTTCAATTGTTGGTAACATTGTTCCATATACTAATTGAGATTGGCAGTAAAATGTTTCTCCGGAGTGACTGGTAACGTATTTTATTGTCTCTTCGACTATGATGTGCGTGATTGCCTAGAATCCGAAAAGAGATTATTTCAATATGTGATACATCTTCTACTCGCAAAATGAGACATTAAAATAAGTGATAAGCGTTTAGGAATTCAGGTATAGGAGCCTTAAATGTAACACCAAATATATGATCAAAAAATTTCATTCTTTTGTCTTCGTGGAGCATGAACCTAGCTTTTCCTAAGCCCTACATTAAAACGCCTTTGGGCCAATTACAGCGCTGTAAGCAACCCATTCCCAATGCATTAACACATCTATCCATCCGTATTTAAGCTCTGCTACCGACAGCAGCTCCCAAAGCGCCACCGGTGAATTGTGTTCCACCAGCTTGCCTTGGAGCATTGGAGATACCACCACGTCCACCACGGTTACCACCACGACCTCCTCTGTTACCACCACGACCACCTCGGCCGCCTTGTCTTTCAAAAGCATTGGCTGTGCCTTGTGTTCTTGTCTCGAGTGTACGCTCGTTGCTTTCAATCAAGCCACTAGCTTTGTCGCTGAGGCTCAATGCCAAGCTTTGGAGTCTGCTCAACTCAACACCCTTTCTGAAGATGATCGAGGAGTTGACTTGGTCTAATGCGGCTGCAAGTTCCTCGTGGCTGATCATCTTGCTAACGATGGCAGCAACCTTTCGGTCAGAGAGGTCAAACATTGATGAGAGTCTGTTGACGGATAGAGTATCGTAATAAGGAGCGTATGTAAAGAGATAGGTTCGGAGACCTTCTTCTTGGATTTGCGCTGAGAGCATTGCCTTGATCTCCTCAGGCTTGGACATGAGTTCCCAAATTTTAATCGAGTGGATAAATTCGGTTGCTCTCTTCCACTCACCTTGGGCCAAAGCCTTTGATGCTTGCATGACATGATCTCTGGTGTTTTCAGGAGGTCCAGTAAAGATTTGACGCTCATGATATTCGAGCATACGTCTGTATGTCTTGCTGATAACTCTCTTCTTGATATCGGGAGATGAGCCAGTTTGTGCGAATAGAGGAATTTCGAGGAGCATACTGCATGTGAGGTAAACACATTCAAGAAGCTCGAGGTTAATGTGCATGTGGAATGGGAGTTGACGTTGTTTTTCGAGACGTTCTTGATCTGGTGTGACTTGATTATATCTTTGAATCATGACACCTTGGGCAAGCAATTCCTTTTGACGGCCACTACCACAGATTTCTTGGAGGGTGGTTTGAGCCTCATAGACCAAACCAGCTCGGAAAGCACAGAGACCAACTTGAACAAGAGTACGGTTGAACAAAATTTGACTGTGAACATCGAATGAATTAATAGTCTCTTGCAAATGAGACATAAGCATCATATCACGAGCCTTGTAGTAGTTGTCGTGTAAAGCTTCGAAATAGATTTGGCAAAGCATGGCCCTTGCTTTGGTAAGTCCTTCACCCTCGGTATTGATGTAGAGGTAGTTGCAGAGAACATTGACCAAGGTCTTGGCATCTTCAACGGAGCCGCGTGGTGTGATGGTGGAATCGAGCTCTGCAGGAACTGCTTTCCAGCAGTTCTCGTCGAGGATCTTGATGACTGCGGATGGCTATAGACGAATAAGTAAAAATTATGATATGGAGATGATATGTTACAAACCTTGAAGTATACGTGCTCCAACCTTCTCATGACGACTCTGTTCAAGCTACGTTGAGGTTCGTTCAAGCTGGCGTCCTTGCTGATTTCCTCCTGGTACAACATAGTTCTGACAATGTTATTGTAAAGATCACTCTCGTCAGAAAGACGTTCGATGTATTCAGCAGTGTGAGGATCAATGTGTTGAAGCGATCTTGTAAGTTCATCATCAAGTCTTTCGACATAGGAGACGACGCTTCCTGGAATCGCGAACTTTGCGCCTTCGGCAACTGTAGGAAGCTTTTCATCATCCTCCCAAGGTTCAGCGGTCTCCACAACTACGTATTCTCGACTTGTCTCAAGCACACTCAGGAGGGTTCCAAATTCCTTCTCTGCTGCCTTCCATTGTTCTTGGGACATGAAAGTTTGAGTACCAGTAGTCATGTCGAATCTCGTTGAAATAAGGGTTAAAAGGACTCTGATACGTTGGTATGGAGTGGCTGCTACTTCGTACAACTTCTCCATAATCTTAATTTGTTCATTGCGGTCGGTGTTCTTCTTTCCTCTAGATTCGAGAATGGTTCTCAAGTGCTTGAGAATGCTCTCTGGTGTGAATTGAAGAGTTCGTCCACCCTTGCCAACAGTTCCCCATCCTTCATCATCATCATCGGCGGCAACATCCTGTGTTGCAGAAGAGGACTTTGCTTTCTTTTGTTTTGGTGCCACAACTTCCTCGTCTTCTGATTCCATGTACGCGTCCTTATCGGCTCTGAATGATTCTAGGTCCTTCTGGTGCTCCTTGCTGGCCTTCTTGATCTTCTGCTTAACAGCGTTCAAACCGCGAGAATTTGTGGCGTTCATCTTCTTTGGTGTCACCTTCTGCTTTGCTAAGGTCTCATTCATGAAATCCTCCAAATCGGCAATAGCTTTGATGTAGACCTTTGGGGTTGTGCCTGATTGTAGAAGTTTGGCGACTTGGCGGTTCAATTTGTCGAACTCTACAACAAATTAATTAGCTATGTTTTCAGGCAATTTTTTTGATAAAAGTTACTGACCTGCTGAGATCGATCCCCAATCGTTGATCTTCTCGCCATTTTCAATAGCTTTTGCGGTTGCCTCGAGTTCCTCGAATCGCTTGTTCTTCGCAGACTTGACGACCTTCACGCCCTCATCTCCACTACTCTCACTATCGGAATCGGAATCGTCCTTCAAGAAAGCGTTCGCTCCGGTCTTTTTGCCAACTCCATCATCGCTGCTGGAGTCGGAGTCGTCATCATCATCATCGTCCTCCTCAGAATCATCTTCGGAAGATTCTTCTTCGGGCTGTTCTTGAACTTCTTCGTCATCGGAATAGAGATCCTCCTCCTCGTCGGAGGAGCTGTCGCTGGAGCTATCACCGCGGAAAAATCTAGACATGTTGATGGTGTTGAGATTTGGTAAGCCTAGGGGTGTCGAAAAGGTTGCCCGTAGGATTGTTGATGCGCGGGGCAGAAAAAAATTAAGCGACCTTTTTGGCACCAAAATGGCTTCGTGCCCTAACAAAAAGATCAGTAAGTTGAATAGTGGCAGGTACGCATCAACTTGAATTGAAGAAATAAATTATCAAAGTAACAAAGAATGAAGATTACTGACGATTTCGTAAATTCAATTCTATACTATTCACTCAATTTTGGGGTTGGTTGAGGACACAGCTTCAAGGTCGGAAAAATTATCATAAGCCAATAAGAAATCGGCATCCGGTTAGTTAGCACATTGTTCTGAACCTTGAAAGAAGTCGATGCATTGTCAATCTCATTCATATAATTGATTATCCACTGGTTACATATTTGCATTCATACAATGATTTCAAGGTTCACCATTTTCTGAAAAGAGCTAATGATTGCGTGTTTAAATCATCAATAAATGTGACACTGCTCGTCGTATGTTTTAGTACTCGACAATAATGTTGATAAGGCCTGAGCTCAGGAACACGAGTAATCTTCAGAATCATTCGGCTGCCATTGGACATTTCAAATGTTTAGAGTTTTTCTAGATAGATCCTGTGCAGGAAAGTGGGAATTATATAAGTAGATTCATGATTAATCGTAAAATAGAGAAGGGGTATTATTACTATTGTTAGGAGCATTACGCTCTAGGTTGTTGGGATATCGAAATATGTGTTTCCCGTCGCATGCTATCAAAACTGCTTAACGCCCAGTACCGGATATCCCAAGACCTGCCCTCTACCCAAATGTCCGTAGGTACGCCTAGATTTTATAGCACATTTTCCGGTCTAAACATGTCGGAACGTATCATCGTGGAGAGAATATCATGTATCTCTATCAAGCCAATCAGGATGTTCTGTAACTCTCCATGGCTTTATCCCATGTGGATTCTCAGCTCGACTCTTCTTTGCATGTTCAAAGAGCTTCACACCCTCTTCATCCTTCATCAATCGTGTAAAATCTCGTACTTCCTTATTTGAAGTTGTTGCGGCTTGCTGAAAGGAAGAAAAGAGCTGCTCAGCTTTTTGTATCGGTCAGCTACAAAAGGCAGAAGCTGGGAAGTGAAGTCGTAGAATTGGAACGTACGTGATTGCTGCTTGGTTGCCAAGGGCGTAAGCAGTCTTGGAATTGTAGATCGTAGATTGCGACACTAAATACCGTGTCAGCTAATACTCATTGTGATTTTCTTCGGGGAAAGAAGGGCTGACTTGAATATGCATTTCCTTTAGAGTTTTCATCGCCTGCTCGAGTTTTGCTTCATCCCATACTTCTTCAGGCTCAGAGCCCGCAGTCTGTTGAGCATTCCCACCTACATTTGTTCCAGACTGACCAGAAGCAATCGGCGCAGTTGATTGACCTGAACTCATTCTTTCAAGGCTGCAGAAATAGCAATTCCATGCAGTGCTCTATTTTTGGCGTACTTTGTAGGGATACTGATTTCGATGGAATAAGGAAGCTTTGAACTGATGTCAAAATGGTGGGGCTTCTCCGCCATGTGGGACCCTTGCTGCATTGACTTCAAGGTTACATAAGCGAAAAGGGTGATCAGGTTCGATATTTGTTAGAAAGACAATATGATATATGAATAATAAATTTATACATTCTTTTAATCATACAGAGCTAGAATCTGAACTTGAATGGACAACGTCATTCAGAATAACCTTTTGCCTAAAATCTTTCAGAAAGAGTTACTACCTATGGGAACTCATGTTTCAATGTCTGATAACTTTGGGGGGAATCGGCCTCTCTATTATTCCGGAGCCGACCAATATCAAAAAAGTTTCTGGATGGTTACGTATTGAAGCTGACTTCATAAGAAGTACAATGCTACCATTTGCAGATGTATCTCATTTGAAAGACTTTTAGGTGAAAAGTCCTAGTGGGCTTTAATCTTAGAAAAAAATTGAGTTGATTTCTCTCAAAATTTGGTGAATCCTTCAAGTTTCGATTTTACCTCCTCAGAATAATAAACTCAACACCAACAAACACATTTTGAGTTCAATATCCAATCGGCCAAGTTCGGAGAAAAGCGGCCGAAGTCTTATTATTGTTTATCTGTTATTTTTGGTTACTACGGTAATTATTTTGTGAGGTCGAGACTGTCCACCCACTTATAATTTCCAAAATTGTTTATTCACAAATACCACAATCTACAGGTTGCTTTATTGCAGGGACTTTCACAATGGCAAACATGGGTGAAGATCTTCTTGTTGATGACACAATTTTGAATAATTCCTCTCCAACTACTACAGACGAGTCGATCTCTGAAACAACTGAAACAACCAAGATCGAAGAATCAACAACAAGATCTGACCCTTCTTTTATTCAACATCAGATTTCTCTTCAAAGAAGTCCTTCGACCGCCAAATCACATGTGTCAGCCCTTTCTGGCCAATTATCAATTAAATCGAATGGAAGCAGTCCAAGACTGGGTTTTTCGTCACTTGCTATCAACCATGGCGATGATGGACAGAGAAGATCGCATGGTGATTCTAATGGAAGTAATGTTGGAGAAGTTGGCAAATGTACACTACTGAAATCAGATTCGCGTTCTTCTGGTTTGTCAATAAAGTCAGAGAAGTCGGTCACTTCTGTCAATGTGGTTGGGAGCTATCCACTTGGCACGTTAAGAGTCCACTCCCCATCGCCAACCAGGGAGCGTTGTGTGGAGCATCACGAAATTTTGGAGCATGGTGATGTGGTCATCATTCGAAACCTTCCAGTCAGTACAATTTTTGGGTATGATACGAAGGCCTATACCATTAAGACTGAGGGCACACTTGAGGGCGTCAAGCAGATTCCGGCGGGTGCTCACTTCTTTTGGGGTGGATCCGGCAATGGATCTTCACGAACCGGATTTTGGTTGATGACAATGAAGTTGGCCTCAGATGAATTCGGTGACATTCATGTCTTGAGATGGGATAATTACCACGAATCTTTAGAAGAAGAGCTTAGCGAAGCTGAGAAGCGCATACAAAAGGCAAGCGTCCCCGAGATTGTTAACAAGCTCGAGCCATACTTGGGTGCTTCGCCAACTCAAGATCCGGTCCCCTCTATTTCTATGTCGTCAACTCTCGTTGGCTCGCCAAGTTCCCCAATTACTGCCGATAGTATCGATGACACCGACAAGTGGCGTCGCTTAACCTTCTGCATCAAGCACCCCTACCTCAAGAAAGTTACAGGTGGCAAGTGGAATAGTTGGAAAGTCTCGTCTAGTCATGACATCAAGACTACAGAGCTACAGGCTTCAAGCGCACCTCGTGACGTTAAGGGTGGCAGTACGAATTTTGACGGAGACGAATTTCTAAACTTCGTTTTTCCAAGAAGTGCCCGTACCTTCTTAGAATCGTCTTCAGGTCGCGAGCGCACCGAGCAAGCAATCGATAGTACGTCTTATATTGTTGAAGCTATCGGACGTTGCACATATGAGGACTCTGATGAGATTATTGGAGAGTTACAATTCTGCTACATTACTGGAATGATCCTCGGCAATCTTGCGTGCATGGAACAGTGGGGTATCATCATCACCAAGCTATTCGGAGCCTATCGTCTTTCAATGGATCACCCAGTTTTCTTCCGCAAAGTCATTACCGCCGTCCATGCCCAGTTCATGTATGATGAAGAGGGATTCGACACTAGTATCTTCGATCATGATTCCCATCTTGGCGACGATTTGAAGATCATTCTTACCAAGTTCAAGTCCCGCTTGAATGAACAACTCCTCTCCTACGGTTCTAACATTACACGCGAGCAAGAGGAAGTAGGTAAGGCATTCGAAACATTTGAGTCGTGGCTGTGGAAGTGGGGCTGGGATCTACGAGGAAATTATCTGAGGTCTGGAAAATTTCAGCTGGAGGACGGAGAGATGATTGATGCAGAGCTCAAGGATTTCGAAGACGAGGATGAACGAGGTGAGTACGCGCCAATGATAGTAGATCTCGATGAAGAAGGACTCGAGAAGGATCGAATAATTTTGTAGCAATTCAAATCATGTCATACACTGCCTGTACTTCACATTACTTATTACATAGTTCTTGTCCAACACTATTTGTCTCCGATATCATCTCCTGCATTTGCGGCCTCCTCCCTACTTCCTCATCACTTTTTCCGCTCCACCAATTATCTAACCAAGTCCTCGTGTTGCGTCTCTAGGTCGCAAATCTGACAAACCCAAGAAGTCCAAGACCAACCGTATTAGTCGCTCCGGTTTCTCGTGGGCTCTTTCAAATGTATCCTAATCTTCGACTCTCCTTGTATCCGGCTTTCCTTTTCCCGACGTTTTTTCCAACTTCTCATTCCTCAGCTTTCTTTTCGAACTTTCAATTCTCAGCTCCCCTGATTTTTCCATGAGAAACAGGATGAAGCAAGTGTGTTACCACAACCTTTTGAATTACGACTTGTTGAGTTCTCGCTTTCTCCAGGAGCTCATACTTACGATCTTACGATTTAATGGCTTTCTTCTTCGACATTATGATCACTGGATACCCTTTACGAATGGATGAAATAATGGCTTGGTTTTGGGTTGTATTATACAAGGCTGGCATGGAGGGTGTATCTAGGTCGAGGTGCAATGGGAGATGATGTTCTGAGGAGGCTCATGTTAATGGATGTGGCATAGTTTAGGAAGTTCTGCAATGGAGGATTACTTGGTATTACAAAGGGGTCATTTCAGCAAGGATAATTCATCGGTGTATATTAGGATTGACATTCAAGAAGGGCACTTTCGTACATATTTGCGATTAATAAGATATACAAACACAATTGTCACATATAATGGGCAGACGCGATTTGATTGAAGTCATTTGAAAATTCGTGATATTCATGGCTGCACTTTGCTAAAGCGCTTATGTGACAAATGAGACAAGGTCGATCCAAGCCCAGATTTCAGATTTCAGATATGGAGACCAGGCAGTAAATGCCGTTCCCCGCGTAGTTGTCATCAAATGCACAATAAAACCCATATTCTGCTCCATGCGTGTAGCCAAAGAATTGACACGTCTACAAACGACGACCACGGCGACCTCCCTTGCGACGGGTGCTGTCGGATGGAGTTGGGGTAACATCCTCGATACGGCCAATCTTCATGCCGGTACGGGCAAGGGCACGGAGAGCGGATTGAGCACCTGGACCTGGGGTCTTGGTTCCGTTACCTGTAAAGAATTGGCATTAGGATTTGTTGCTGCAATTTGAGAAATTCTTAAATGTGTTCTTACCTCCGGTAGCACGGATCTTGACGTGGAGAGCAGTGATGCCCAATTCCTTGCAGCGGGTAGCAACATCTTGGGCAGCCAACATAGCAGCGTATGGGGAAGACTCGTCACGATCGGCCTTGACCTTCATTCCACCGGTAACACGGCAGATGGTTTCGCGGCCACTGGAATCACCCAGAAAGTCAGCCTATGAACCTTTTCGTTCCAAAAATGTGCAATATGTGAAATCATAACACCAAATTCCCTATTATCAAGTTTTGCTGGGGGGTACGTACGAAAGATCAGTGACGTGAACGAAGGTATCGTTGAAAGATGCGAAAATACGGGCGACACCGAAAACGAGTTCACCTGCACAGCGGGGTTAGCAATCCATATAAAATTCCTCTAGGAATTAAAAATTGCTTACCTTCCCTGATCGAAGGACCAAGGTTGATGTTCTCTTGCGCTGGGCGTGCTGCTTTCTTTGGAGGCATGTTGACGGTTAGTTGCTGAAGGATTGATCGACGAAGTTTTCGAAAATATCAGAGGTTTTCAAAATGAATGGGTAGAGATTCGAATTCCAAAATTTGGCGAATTTGTGCGCGCTAATCTTAATTAGGAATGGTGGCTAGCTTTCCTTAGCGTTACGGGGCTTAGAAAAAAAAGGCATAAAGTTTCCGTCGCGCAACTGGAACTTTTTTTTTACACACAATCATAACAACAATATTTTCCATGCGCTGAGATTCTCCGATTTTTCATATCGTGTAGAATTCAGACCATTGGGCTCGGTTTTGAGAACTTACGAAGGATATTTAAAATACACAGTTTGCCGGAGCTGCTGGTTTAGTATCACGCACAATGGCGACTTCGACCAAGTCCAATCTGGAGGGAAAGATGGACAATTTTGTTATCGGTATCATTGGTATGGGTGATATGGGCAAGATGTATGCCCGCAGGCTCAGCGATGCTGGATGGAGGTAAATTCCCTCAATTGAGTTTTCGTTGAGCCCGCTTTTGCAATGGTAAGCACCCTCTTTTTTCTTACCCTCATTCCTCTTATAATGATGACCTGAGTGCATTTGGCTCGAGTATCGCCTTCAGATGACCTGACTACCATTCTGGTACCAGGTCGGAAGCTGGCTTTCAATGATGAAAAATCTCAGCTACCTTATTTTATTTTGTCTGAATCAATCAAACTACTTCTGCAGTTTTTGTTACATTTTGGAATCGCAGAAGCTAACAATAAATCTATAGTTATAATATTTGATCTCCGACCACTACTGATATTCTTGGGACAGAGTAAACGCCTGCGATACGGAGGACAAATATGAAGCTTTGTGTGAAGAGTTTGCAGATAGAGTAAATACCCAGCGTTTAGATAGTTCTTGTCCTGCAGCTTGTGCTGAGACGTCCATAGAAACAAATTACAATTCTTCCCAATGGCCATCTCGTTTCCAGAGCAAGTGATTACACCATCTACAATGTCGAAGCTGCCGCAATCGGCAAGGTCGTCGCTGAATATGGTCCCTGTATGCTTAATATGATCCCGTCACCTTCATTTTCTAACACCCTGTGTAGCCACCAAGCAAGGTGCCATAGTCGGAGGACAAACTTCTTGCAAAGCTCCTGAGATAGCCGCCTTTGAAAAGTATCTTCCTGCCGATGTTGACATTGTATCTTGCCATTCTCTTCATGGTCCCAACGTGGATCCTCGAGGTCAACCACTCGTAAGTATCACAGTCATATCACGACCTCATGTGCTTAAGAAAATCATAGGTTTTGATCAAACATCGTGCATCCCAAGATAACTTCGAAAAGGTTGAGCATGTTCTCTCATGCCTCGGCTCTAAACAGCATGTTCTCTCGGCTTCTCAACACGACCGCATAACAGCAGACACCCAAGCCGTGACCCATGCAGCCTTCTTATCCATGGGCAAAGCCTGGCACGCCAATCTCCAATTCCCTTGGGAAATAGCACGCTACGTTGGTGGTATTGAAAATGTCAAAATTAATCTTACCCTCCGCATCTACTCTCAGAAATGGCACGTTTATGCTGGTCTCGCCATCCTTAATCCTTATGCCAAAGAACAGATCAGAGAGTACGCGTCAAGTGTCACAGATCTATACAAATTAATGCTTGGAGGGCACAGAAGAGAGTTAGAGGAGCGAATCAAGAGCGCAGGTCGATTCGTCTTTGCTGGACGAAAGAAGTCCGATGAGTTACTCTTGCGCGATGAAGTACTAGATCGTTTCTCCCTAGGTAAAAAGCCTGAAAAACCAACACCAAACAATCACCTCTCTCTTCTCGCTATCGTTGACTGTTGGGCTCGTCTCAACATTAGTCCATATGATCATATGATCTGTAGCACACCTCTCTTTCGTCTCTGGCTCGGTGTCTCAGAATACCTATTCAGGAATGAGAAATTGTTGGATGAAGTTATCAATACTGCTATCGAAGACAACACATTCCGTTCTGACGATTTGGAATTCACATTTGCAGCTAGAGGATGGAGCGAGTGTGTGGAGTTTGGAGATTTCGAGAGTTGGAAAGATAGATTCGAGAAGACGCAAATGTTTTTCGCTCCAAGATTTCCAGAGGCAACTAGAGTAGGGAACGAGATGATGAAGACGATTCTGGCAAACATTAAGAATTAGAAATGAAGTTTGGGTGGCATGGGAACGGGCGTATGGTTCAACTTGATTGTGGAGTTTTCGCTGGCTGGCTGACATTCAACATGGATTGGGACTTCATAGAGGATATACTTCATGCATCACTGTAATTCTGAATGATATTCTATTCAAACTTAGAAAGGACTTAAATCACAAAGTTTGACGTCTTTGAGATCTGGAATGAAATAGGCGGGAAACCTGCGCATGATGCTTTCATTGTGCAGTAATTCGTCGCACACAATCAAGATATAGACGTTTGCTGGGAATGGGAAGTGTATTTGTAGTTATGGCCACTCTACCTCGTGCTTTCGGTCGATTGAAGCGAACCCCTGATCACCAAATAATCACATAACAGAACTTTTGCGAATCCTCGGCACGTTGTCGTAGCATTGTTCAACATTTCCATTGCCATATGCTCCTCATATTATGAACATTTCGGAAGAATCTTGCATTTACTTGCTTAAAATTCTATAAACCGGCGTAAAAAGCCAGCCCAATGCAAATGCAGCATGACCACTCCCCCAAATCCAACCCCATAAAACCACAAATTTAACGGTAAGATTTTTGGTATCTGGCTCTGGCACCGGGACCTATTGAAAACATTAGCCAAAAATTCGATCGTTCCTGCCATAGAAAATAACTGACCTCCGAACTTCTTTGGCTCGCAACGTCTGTTATCGGCAACCAAGAGGGTTCTGTCGTAGGTAACGAGGGCTTGCTTCAATTGGTTCTTTGAGTGCTCATCGACGAACTTTTGGTAGTAGGCAACGATGGCCTTGGAGATAGCTTGACGGATAGCATAGATTTGGGAGGTTTGACCACCACCAGTAACACGGACACGGATGTCAACACCGGCGAATCTGTCGAGACCGACGATCAAGAGGGGCTCGTAGACCTTGAATCTCAAGACCTCTGGTTGAACCAAGTTCAAAGGCTTTCCGTTGACCTTAACAAGTCCCTTTCCGGCCTATCCTTCTAATCAGTATTTGAGTTCTCGGGGGTTCGTTGTGAATCTGTGAGATTCCTGTCGAGGGGATTCGTACCTTGCAGTGGGCAACTGCGGTGGCTATTGGGAAAAAAAATGTCAGTCTTAATTCAATTCCAAAGAGCAAGACTCGGATTGAAATTCTTACCGGTCTTCTTCTTTCCGAAACACTGAACAGACTGGTTGGAAGCCATCTTGGATTATTTTCCTTTAGAATCGAATAGATGTTAGCTTCTTATTCCTCCAAATTTGCCATTCCGTATCGTAGAAAATAATTGGTAACGCTTTTGTCGAATGTCGAAAAAAGACTAATGGTCGAGTTCCAGAACCTCCAAGCAACGCACAAATCCTCCCATACCCCAAAACTCCAGGACAATCGCAAATCAAATCAGGTCGGAATGTGAGCTCACCTTGGCGTAGATTGTCGAGGTGGTTGTAAAGTGTTGTCGTCGTTGTCGCGGAACGTTCTCTTTCTGAGTGTAATTTTCGATTTGCAAAAAGTGCGAGCCATTCAATTAGCGAAATGGGCTAACGCCAAAACAGGTTAGCTCATCTCAGCGTCCCAGATCATACACCGATGTCTTATCGTTATCGCACAGCATTCAATGTCAACTGCACTGTAAAACCTCAAATTCATTTCATAAAATAGCTGCTACGATGTCTCGCAAAGGTGTTGGTCTCGCAGCTTTCGATAGGTCTCGAATCACTTCTGCTCAATATGCATCTCACGGAAATACTCTTCGCAGCTCTCATTCCACATCTATAGCTACTCAGCTATCAGTCTTCCGTTCTTTACTTCAGCAATTTGCTCAAACTCATGCCAAAGATATACGTTCGAATCCCACTTTCCGCGCCGAGTTTGCGCGCATGTGTTCAGCTATTGGAGTTGACCCTTTAGCCAGTAGTAATAATGCTGGAGGTAAAGATGGGAGTGGAAGTTTTTGGGCTCAGATGCTTGGTACAAGTGTGAATGATTTCTATTTTGAGTTGGCAGTGAGAGTTGTGGAAGTCTGTGGCGCTACACGGGAAGAGAATGGTGGGCTTATTGGTGTCAAAGAAGTCAAAGACAGAATTATGAGCACACGAATGGAAGGTGGAGCTGAAATATCTGAGTATTGATCACCTTATGCTACTCTTGTGACTATAACAAATGCTAATTGTATCCTAGCGATGATATCCTTCGTGCCGTGACTACCCTAAAACCCCTGGGTTCTTCCTACTCAACTATAACCGTTGGCCATAAAACATATATCCGTTCGATACCCAAAGAACTCAACACAGATCAGAGTGCAGTTCTGGAAGCTGCGCAGCTACTTGGATATGTTAGCGTCGGAATGCTCATGTTAAATCTTCGATGGCCAAGAGCAAGAGCCAAGACAGCAATTGAAGATCTAGTCTCAGAGAGTATGTTATGGGTCGACAAACAAAGCGAAGAGTGGGAGTATTGGAGCCCTGGATTTATGCTGGAAGTGGACGAAAGTGGAAATACTGGATGATGAAGGTAAACTTAAAACATACCATGTAACAACGAAACACGAAATCTCATCATCAGAAAAGGCTACAAGTAACGAAAGCTGTGGGCAGTGGGAAATTCACATATAGAACGACGGTACTCTATACTGCAAATCGGCAACCTGATCTGGATCATTATGATAGCATACATGTGCTTGGATAAATGAACTGCCTTCCATGCATCAGAGAAAGTGATCAATATCGATCTACACTTTCTATGAATGTACAAGACGTTCCTTTCCATAAGCAATACCAAGCCCGACTTGACGTTCACCGGGTCTGATGGACCGGTTATAAGAACCTGGCATTTCTTGTTCTAGCTGTGGAAGAGACTCCGCTGTTCCTTGGGAGGTATCTTCTGGTGAAATTCCTCGGAATCTCTCATTTGGCCATTCTTCCACAATATCGGGAAGTCTATGAGATCTTTTAGGCCTTGCGCCGGTCGGACGATGTCTTCTATCGTTCCATTGAGACGAGGCCCGGGTCGAATGTGATTGCGTCGAACTTGACGATAGGGATTCTTGACTCCATTGATGCGAGGATTCTAACGAGGAAAATAGCGATCTGGTCCCTTGTGTTCCGCTCATCGTCGGTTCTGCCAGAAGCTGGGCTCCCCGGAAGCGACGTCTCTGTATGGCTTGAATAGAGTGGTAAATGCCTATACCGAATAAAATCATAAAGGCCATAAGGGCAATAACTATAACTCCGATAACGTGGTTGGTCTGCATCGCGTTGAAGTAGTGGGTTTAAAGTTTCTCGATTTCCTTGGGCAGAACTGGGTGTCTTTGAAGTGCTTTCAGTCTTGAATTTTTGAATGACATGTTAAATATGCAGTTTTCTATTTCATCATTTATATGAAATTGGTAGACAGGCTCAAATGTGTATAGGGTAGGAACTTTGTTGTCCCAGGAACTGTGCTGCCGTATTGATAAATGGTTTTTATAGCGATGGACCTTTCGTCAGTATTGGCTAGTAACCCGGAGACTGCATCCAAGGATTGCTAAGACGTATAGGCAAGCCGTAGCAAACATTATATTTCCATTGCCCTTTCTTCCATCAAGATCTAGTCACTATGTGCGATTGCCCACTCGTGTCTTATGTCTCACCATGATGTTCGTGTGTAGCAGATTGTCAGGAATCAATGTAGATCCTAGCTAACGTACTGTTACATCAATGCTATGATCAATTTATTCAGTTTACTAGTATCTACTTAAGAAACAGCAGTTTGCGAATCACAGGGGGCTTTCGACAGTAAGCAGATGGTTCTCCTATCTGCAGCTCAAAGGTTCATTTCTCTACCAGTAGCCATTAGAGCCCTGTGTTTCTTCTCCGGATGTCCAAAGTTTGGCTAAACATTGAACTTTCAAACCTGGCCATGCGCTCTGATTCGTTGTGAACCCTTTATTAGTTCAAGTACGCGCTAAGTATTCACCGGCGACAAGCTTTGATAGAGCGATATCAGAACTTAACCGACGCAACTCATATTTTGCTTGAGTAGGGGCTTATGCATTCAAGATGATGTAAATCTGGTTTAGTTATTGGGCTTTAGGGAAATCGGTCTTTCCTCATTCGACCCCTCAGTGTACCCAGGGTTCTTAATGGCCCAGGCTGCAGTACGGCAATTGGAAGCTTCGAGTTCTTATTAATCTGGCTAGAAAATCTGGACTATTTGGAATGTTGAACTGCTTTCAAACATTCATAGCTTGTGTGTAATCACTTGGGATATGTAATGAGTGTTGGTTTCCTTGAAAGTACAGGTATCACGGATAATAAGTGTTGGGCACTACGGGACATTATCATGGGCAATTCAGAGGGTATCGAAGGGAAGTAGGTTTTATGACTTCCTTCATACTATCTCGTTCATTTAGACATAGATAGGCACATCGCATTGTCGGCGTAGCATTAGCTATAGATATACTGAATCAGTTAAGAATTCACTACTACTGGTGTGGGACAGTGTCTACTAATACTCGATTTTGGAGCTCAAACGTCAGGAAGACTATATTCGGCATCTTCCCCAGCAATTTCAACCACAGAATCCAACACGTTTGGCAATACAAATTGTCGAAAAATGACGAAAAAATAGCAGTCGTAGAGAAGGGAAGAGCCAATTCTGTGAGAATGTCGGTTATTTTAGATATTGCCAGACTATAAGATTGTGTTTAAAGAAGATTAACGAGCAGGAGAAAATCATTGGAAAAAATGCTCTCCCTGACGCAACGCTCGTGAAGGGAATTGGAACAAAGGCGAGAAGACGACTCTGATATGATTCTAGTAGTCTTCTCTACCGAGGTGAGAAACATCACGCCGAGATAGTAGAAATCTGGATCTGGTGAACGGAAAACTACCACAACGATGAATAATCAAGATTAGGATACGTTGGAAATGGCGAAGAGAGCTTATGTTGGACTGATGTTATAACATCATACCATAGCAAACAGATCCAGTGCACAAAACACAATCTCCAGAGGTCAGTTGATGGAATGCTGTGGTTTGGGACGAGGTCGGTATGGAGACATATTGATGGTGCTCTGTTTCTCATACTTGAAGCCCTTTGAAGCAACACGTCTCGCTGCACACTGAATAGCTGTCAGTTTGAAACAATAAGATACTCCCTATGAACTGTATTCGCCAAGGAACAATCCAACGTTGGAATCTCAACTAAAAATGGTGTTCGTTGCATGCCAATAGCAATAATACCTCGTCTTCACGAAGCGGATGATTGAGAACTGAGGATTCTGAAGGAAAACTTTCTCACACAAGCACGCTATTGAAAGTTGCCAAGTTTTCAAAGCTTCAGGTGAAGAGATTGGCTTTCTTAAACGTCAGTTTACAGAAGAGCGGTATATGAATTATCATTACATGAAGTGTTTGGATACGGCAGCCAAGAGAAAGACACTACAACATTACTAGAGTTAAGACAGAGAAGACTCTTTATAACGAAGTTTTGGGGTTCTCTGAGAAGTCCCTGAGAAAGGATGTGGTCACTACTGTGGTGAAATATACTGGGCATAAACTCCGACGAGGAAGTCCGCTAGGGGACAAAGTGATAACACGTGCGATGACACGGAGAAGGGGGAAAGCAGAAGGAATCGTGGGAATACTGACGACGATGAAAGCGATGGGTCGCTTGATACTATCATTCCAGCGAGCTCAGTACATTCGATATTCCAGATTATACTTTAAAAAGAAGATGCACTGAACTCAATATAACATCTAATTCCTTTCAACCACCCAATCTTCTCAAATAATCTGCATACTCGATCAAAACACCCAACCCAATCTTGAACAACGAAACTCACCAAATTATACTTCAAGACCCAATACTACAAATCCCCACTGTTCAACATATCATATGCGCCATTACTTCAAACCGACCACCTTGTATCTTATCTCTTCTTTCTTTGGGGGAGGAGATATCATGAATCCACCCACCTCTTGAGCAGATAGAGAAGAATTCTGGAGTCAAAGACACCAGAATGAAAGTAATAGGTAAGGTAATCAAAGGCCAGTCCTTGAAATTCCGATATAGAAACTACTAATCAAGATCCAAGATGACATAGCAGCGAACCCGACACCAGGAACGCAAGCGACGACGAAGAGACGTTTTGAGTGGGATGAATATACATACACAAGAAAACACATCGAGTGGACCGAAGAACCCTGCGCTGAATTAGGAGGGGAAAAAAAGGATCGTTGCACGGGAAGGGAGATACTAGAGGCCTCGAGTATATTAGAAGAGTGGTGAAGGTGTATATATATGTATATATAACAAACCCTCTCCCCGCCACCTCATTCCCCAGAGCAACAACGTGGGATAGGCATTAACCTTGGCATCTTAGTTGCTATATCAAAGTCTTTTGAAACTCTCAAAGAGAAGCAGATCCGAAACCTTGGAAATCTGATGCAGCATGTCTATCTTACTTGCTATATAGGGGGCTACCCCCCCTGCGCTTCTCACTCGACACTACAATAAATTTATCACCGCAAATTCGGTGGCTCAATTCTATAGAATCTCCTATCTGTATCACATTATATCGCACCCCATTCCACTCCAATAACCTACATTATCGCCCCAATTCCCCAAACAAAAGTTTCGCGCCTCGATCACCTCACATCTCACAAGCCTCAAGGTAATCTGGATACATTGCCAGATAAGTATCCCTCATCATCTCAGTCACACTAAATGTCACTATACACCGTATGTAAGATCAATTCACCAAGGTCAAGTCACAGTTCGGGGTTTTTTTAGGGTTGATAGAGTTTTTGAGGATTGATAGATTGTTGGATTAAGTAGAGGTCTGCTCGAAACAGGCATGTGTACTATACTGCGATTGTGTATCCAATGCGCCGGCGTCTAACTACTTAAGTGTGCCAGAATGATATGAACCAAAATCTTTTCTTGCACAGTCTCTCTTCCTTCTCGTGCACTATCATGTGGCGAATATTCAATGCATACGAATCGATCTCCCGGAGATGTGCAATACAGAGATATAAGGGGTGGCGAATAAATGTGGTGCATACTCTCATTCTATCTCCTCGTAGACGAACCCCTTTCAAAGTACCATCCACAATGGAGAAATTCTAGATGCAACTTATTACCCGCCTAAATGTGTATACTATAGTAGACGGTCATTATGATCAACACCATCGTTGTGCCGAAAGCTCCGACAATGCTAAGTACGAAAGCGAGCACAATTGCAAAGCTCCACCATTAAGGGGTGGTGGCATTGAATGTTTGCTCGCATATCTCAACATACATCCAGGGGTGAAAAGTGAGGTATTCTTATCCAATAGTGTATCCATACGATGCCTTACTTGCTATGTATGCACTCCAACAGAAGAGCTTTCTCCTAACATCAACACCAAAGGGTACGGCGGTAATAAAACTACTCTTTTCCAATATTCCTCGAAACAACAGCGGTCAAGCAAATCGACGGAATACTCAAGGGTATTGACTCGCGACTCACGACTCATCTTTTTCCTCGTCATGGACCCCATTATATTCTCACGACGACAAGAAACGTCGCACCGCACACTCGTGCAAAAGGCATTCTCCTAACTCCTGAATGACCTCGTACTTTGCATATGTGGAGCCGACATGTTTGCTTTTTGTTGTCTCTTATTGTCATCTGATAAGTAACCGAGCAAGCTGCAAGCGAGTAAGTAGCTATGTCTGCATTCAGGGAGTAGGAAATGCGGCAAGCAAGGGTTCAAATTTCAATGCAAACAATCAAACGAGCAATGGGTACGTATGTATGTATGACTCGACCCCTCTCAAACATCGATGCAAAAAATCATTTACCCGAGCCCAACATTTGATCTTCTCTCGACTGGAAGAAGGCCATTTCCAATGAAAATACTTCGCCAATATTATGATGATTTGAGAATCAGGGGGGAGATAGCAGAAGAATTGGCTCCCGCTCCACTTGTATGGACCTGTGCAGTTCTATATGGAATCTGGATGCAACTCATCCGTGGCGAGGGTGCAGGAATGCCCAACATGTAAGGATTCCTGACTCGTACTTTTATGCCGACGATCACATGTTCATCCCTGGCATATCTTGCATATTCAGTATTTTCCACATTCACACACACAACGCATTTGCGACAGAAATTGGCCGCTCGCACTTCCTTTTCCTTCTGTTCATCCCTGTCTCGGCATCATCGTGAAGAGTTTTTGATGAGACAGGAAGTGTCATAAGGAGCTGATGTGGTAAGAAGTGAAAATCGCTATAAACCACAATATCAAAATTCCAATTCGATGCAATTCCGAAACCTTGAACAGCTTACTTCCTAGGCCTCTTGACCCAATGCAAATGGAAACTGTCATTTCAGTCTTCCCACCTAAATTCCAATCTAGTCCTCGAAGCCTTTGAGTTAGTGAAAGTCTATGGCACGTGCATACCCCGTGTTTCAATCTCTTTCAATAATTTAAGGGTGTTGAGCTGAACTATGTGTTGTTCGATGCACAGGCATTTGCGGATTGTTGGTGACGACTAGTGATTTCATAAAGGAGCTCAGACCTGCCCTTTAGATCAGACCGAATAGCAGATGCACATCGATTTTGAATCGATGCTAAAACGTAAGGTTATTCGTACATCCAGGCTGATGACGTTGATTTTTCGAAAGGCTTTGTGATTCATCTTGCAGTCCTGGGTCATTGGGAAGAAGATCGATCAGTCGAAGGCGTCTACGTGTGGACAAACTATTGCCCCGTAGCTATACATATGAGATTGCATGTTGTGAAGGTTAGTATCTGCACGAAAGACTCTATTTGGTTCATTTTGCGAAAGATGGACATTTTCAGAATATCCATTTTTCAAAATACCCATCTGCATTCATTTCGGAACCGATGCCAGACCCTGCTTTTCGTAGTGCTCAAATCTGCGTCTCTCTTGGCCTCTACGACTAATATTGCCGCGAGCGGGAATGGTGCAGATCTCATAGTGCGAGGACTAGAACTTCTGCCAAGGATCGGACGGAGATGGGTCCGTTCGGTAGATCTATAATACTCTTACATTTTATTATATGTATACAGAAAGTCTTGTCGTAGGTTGCAGAATAGGACCACTCCACTATTTACTCGAAATAGTCTGGTACTCTTTAAGAAAGCGAGGGAGGCACCAAGATTCTTTGCAGTGCACGGTCGGTGTTCGTACTTTTGCGTGAGGTATAAATTGAATTCATGTATGTAGTAGGTAGCATGGGGTAATGGTCAGGAGTCGTCTAATCACTTGATGAGGTGTGCATGAAGTAATGCGATATTGGATTTTTCGCATAGATTATCTTTGTGTAACCTATGTTGGTGGCTGGTTATCCAAATAGGATAATAATCAAGTTTGAAGCAATCAGAGAACGTTGAGCGTATAGAATAAAGTGAAAGAAGCGACCTATAACAGAATTGGGAAGGAGGTGCGTCCACACAGATAGAAACCGATGGGAGGAAGATTTTAGAAAAAGAATACACTCCTTTTGGCTCTGTGCCGCGTCTGATACTGCCTGGTCAATATAACGAATGAGGGGTCCAGTTTAAGACTTTTAAAGAAACGGAGTGGGGGAAGACACGGGAACTATTCGATTAAAGCCTTGATCATACCAGACCTAGACTCGACTTGAATTAGAGTCTTCGGCGGTGATGTGATGATTGGAGACGATTAGAGGGGAGTTGGCTTTATAGTTCCTGACTAAAAACACTGGTGAATTTGAGCGAGATATGTTACGCAGTTCCGCTTCAGCATGGGTGGGTAAATTGTGTGAATCTATGTTGCATTTTTAATATGTAGAAAATTGACTGGTGATTCCAAAATCTAACCTTTTCATTGAGAATTGCCGTTGCCTAGAGTTGGTTGTGACTCGTGAGAATCAAGTATTGAGCAGATATTGGCGATGGGGAATGACGGGTAGTGTTGCCGGCTCCACGCGGATATAGACGTATCGTATTGTATTGTCAACAAACCACCTCGGAAGGTTTTGCAAAAACAGTCTGAGGGGCTTGAATCGACGAGGAATCATGTCGAATCATCACGGGCGGATTAATCCCATTGAGGTATTTTGCATGATTGTTGAGAGCGTGTCGACCTCGCATGACTAGCTAAAAGAGAATCAATCCTATATAGATATAATCTTCGGATGAGAGTCTACATTTGGATGAGCATGTACGAAAGAAGAAGGAAATGGAATGATTTCATTTGATTTGATCCTCAGACCATCCTATTGTGTTAGTCATCATGAGAGAATATAAACCTTGTCGTACCCGTATTAAGAAATCCACTTTGTAAATGGACCCGCACTCAGCGGACTGAAGGGAGGGATTGGACTGAGTCTGGAAAGCGGCAGCTACGACATGACCGGGGAAACTATTCGAGTCTTTTCTCATGTATGCAAGACGATGTACAGGGTAGCATCGACACTAAACCTTGTGATGCTGTATACCTTGCTCCTTATTTTGCCACCTAAACATGAATCGAGTAACGGGCTAAACTTTAATTACCAGCGTATACGAAGAAAGGAAAGTCACATACTCACAGACGGGTTATCTCCAGATCCATATTGGCGACTCTAGAATTAAGATGGATAAATATGTGTACCGAGTAGATAGATGCATGTAAGTAAGTGTGTATGTATGTATGGATGTATGGATGTATGGATGTATGGATGTATGGATGTATGGATGTATGTATGTATGTATGTATGTGCATTGTGCACACTGCACCATCTATACAATCTATACAATCTTTCTACATACACACTTTTCCTTCTATATTCGATGAGTAATATATAGGAATCGAGAGTATGTACTTTGAAGCAAGTTTGATTATTTCGTGCAGTTTTGGACAACGCTATGGCTTTCTCTTCCTAGGTTAACCTCTATGGAGGTGTTTTTGGATATTGGAATGTTTTGATTGGCAGTTGAAGTTACAATCATGTAACACAAACTGAGATAGGGATTTGTATGGAATATAGGGAGAAGATTTCCCGGTCGTTTTACGTACTGTATCATCATTTTCGCCGAAGAAAGATTTGTTACATGGGGGAAAGGACTTGGTCAGATCACTGATCAATCAAGTCCGGCCAATGTTTAATATTTAATGTTTAATGTTCAATATCAAACCAATTCAGGCATTGAGACAATTTGGGAGAGGCATGGCATGGTATTGGCACAAAGCGTAGACTTGTCTTGAGTCTTGAGTCTTGAGTCTTGACACCGAGCTCCCCCCCTCAGCCTACATGTGGGGATTGAGCAGACTGAACACTGAACTCATGCGTTTTCAATTCCAAATTCTGGATCCATTTGCTCCATTCTTCGTCAAAAACAAAAATCAAGATTTGGGGGCTAAACGATTGGGTCATATGCTTTTCGTGATCCCCCATACAGTACTCGTAGTCCGAGAAATGGAGATTGTATGTATGTGCGTGCTTCAAGCCTTCCAGGGATTCTTGTGATGCTCATATCAATTCGTTTCGTCAACATATACGAGGATCTCAAAGGGGACAGAAAATAAAATGTAAAAGATGGGTGGGAGTGGATTTCCGTGTCGCACATACCTGCTTGAAATAACAGTAGAAAAGTTAATCATGGATCGATGATCGTGGCACATATTATTCATAGAGGGATGGATGATGGATCACTGAATACAACTCCTTTTATCCAAATATGCAGTAAAAATTGGAGAAATATGATCTATCATATTTTCATAATTCATCCCAGTCTTGGGGGCGTTGAGTGTCTTTTATTGTCGCTGCGGCTGCTGTTATTGTTGTTGTATGATCAAGTTAGTTATTCAAGAGATTTCATTAACAATTTGATATCTATTGAGTTTGATGCTAATTGACCTGATACCAAAACAAGTTGCTACTAGATCGCCCCTAAATGGCGATCTATCTAGTCTCATTTTCCCCTGGTTCTTTGGATAAAATAGGCGTCGCCTTTGAGAAATGATGCTTTTCCCATAATTCCCACAATCCCATTTTTATCTCTTACTAAGTCGCTTCCACCACTCACAGACGCGGATAGTAGATAATCAAACCAAAGGCCTGCTAATGGATTCCCATGACCGTTATGTCGGGAGCTGCTACTGCGGGTGAACGATTTTAGTTAACACAAAGCCACGACTTAAGTGCACAACACTATGATTTCAGTACCATAAAAATGCTTATCTGAGAACTAAGATCTGGAATATCTCAAGGTTCAATCTGGACGACATGTCTTCAGAATAACTTCAATGTCATGTATATGTTCTGCTCAAAACTTTATGACCTTTTCGACTCAGTCCCGGAAGTTAGCAATGACTAGGAATTCCCCCTCGCACCACTCATTACTCTCCCACTTTTGCGTACTGCGCCCTTTCAGCCACACACATCTCACCGAGTGAGGGAAGCTGCAGGCGCAGAACCGCATATCACATATTCTATCCTAGCGAACCCTTGCTAAAGTAACGGCAGATGCGAGATAGATGTTGCTTTGCATCTGTAACTTTGTGAAATTGTGACCTGGTGGTATTCAATGTCCGCTCTTCCGAGAAATACATTCAACGATGGATGGATGGATGTGCATTCTGTTTCTCCTCTTTCGGTCGAATGTCGCGAGTATAGAGTACCACAAGATAGTGGAACCGAAGGGTAAAGATATTTCTCGTTTGCGATCACTTTTTGCCTTTCGAAATCGAAGGATTTCATGTTCATCCTTGACAATCCACGCTGCGCACTCCGTCTCTGGATCCTGTCGGCGGAAGTTACGGACATTTTATTCAATTGTTTGGCTGGGCACGTCCGAATTGATCATTTTTTAATCATCTTAGAAGACGAATTATGGGACAAGAGTGGAGATGAAAAATCAGAAAGAGGGGAAGAGAGCGGAATAGCAGGGGAATGTGCGGACAAAGAGCTTGAAAGTGGGCAAATCCCCCCCCCTGGTGCCATGTATATTTGTTGGTCAGCTGAGAAAGATGAAAAAAGTGATATGGAGTGACATTATTATTTTGCAACGTTCGCGAAATCGTAATCCGCATCGATTTCTCTTCACAGCATTTAAATCCGATGATAACTTCAATCTCGGCAAGCTAAAGTGGTCATCCCAAATCAGGATCAAAATGCAAAGTGATTCATCGTGAACTCACCCGTGTCAACCAATAAAACTCGCCATTTATTTGTCAAGGAAAGGAGGACAAACAGTTATTCCGACGAATCCAAGAAATCACCGAAATATCTGATATGACAGAAAACGAGCACGAATCATCAATAAAGTAATGAATGCAGCCAGATTAGACAATAGCCAGCGGCGGTAAGAAGAGAGTAAATGTAGATATCTGTCAAATTATGAAGCTTGCCTCCACTCAACTCCTGCACGTTGGTTACGTAGACAAACGAAACCGAACACAATCAGATATCACATGCCAATTGGGGATGGAGAGAAAAGGAAGGTTCGGTTCGTTTCGTTTCGTTTCAGTGCAGCGACATCCTTCAACGAGTAGGCTATGTGGTACCCAGATGATCATCAATCCGCAATCAGCTATGGATTATACATCAATCTTTTAAAGTTTTTTATGATTGAGTTGGATGACAACTCATCCACAAACTCCAACCCCGGCCCCCCCCCCCCTTCATTGTATTGTCCAAACGAGAAACGAGGAACGAGAAACGAGGAACGAAAGATTGATAGTGAGGCCATTCCGGTGCCAAGAGAACCTGAGAATTATACATATCGAATGCGACCGTATATCAGATATATCATGCCTTTTTTTTAACCATTCCTAGATGATTCCAATCGATCATGTACAGTATCAGCGACTCTCACCACCTGCATGTAGGCATTCTTTGTAAACTTTCTCACTTGCCATCATCCCATTATCGCATCGTCACAACATGCTCAATCGTACATGATCAAATTTTAGAAATGGCTACAATTCTCTCGTTTGAGACCTATAGCGTATGATCCTATTCAATACTTCCTCCGCCTCAAGCCTTAGCTTGCCAATATTGGCAATTTGAAAGCTACGGAGTATTCATTCAAAAGATTCCCCATCCTTCCTTCGATAAACGTGGACCCCCTGGTTGAACTTTGAGCGAGTGGTTAAAATGAACATGTCACCGACTGACGTCCATGAGTCTTTGATCCTAGTCTCTTCCTAGTTCATATCTCCCGTGAAATCTGGCCGACCGCTGGCTACACTGATTGACCTGTATAATTCGTTCTATTCGTTACATTTTCATCCTTGGCACACACCCCATCCTATTTTCTGACGCTAAGAGCATGCATGTTCAGGGTTGACACGCATCTTTCAGCCCAGGCCTTCCAAAACATTCTCACTAGAACACCAATTTCCTTCTAAGCATTCGTGCGAGTAATCTTTTTGACCGACTCGAAGTAAATCAAACATCAGCTAACCCTTTCCCGATTTTTTTTGGTTCCCTCTTACTCCAGACCCTTAATTACCTCCCTAGTCCCCCTTCTTCCTAGTTTTTCCATTAGCATATACCGAGAGACAACAGCTCGGGGGCAGCGGACAGTGAAGAAAAGAATTCTCGAACACAAACCAGGGCCATTACGCCGCACGCACGTCAGTAGTCTCCCACCCACTCCATTCTCTCCATCCATGGATTGTCTAGCACCCTGTTATCACGATAGACGAATTTATCAAACTAACTAAATCATCTACTAGACTTGGATTAGAGTAGCAAGATTTGATAATAGTTGAAACGAAGCGCGCGATTGCCGTTCGTTAGAAACAAACGCCTAATCCAAGTAAGTACTGGATTTAGCTCTGGCATTATTGCCTAGACTAATTTCCCCCCCCCCCCCCCCCCCCCAGAGAACCCCAAATCATAGTCGCTTCCCGCACGTCTGGGTCGCCTACACAAGCGTTATTCAACCATCCCCTCCGTCAACGCTACCGCCATACCATCGGCATACGCAGTGCCGCATCCATACTAAATCTTCGAGATTGATAACATTGAACTCATCTATTCCTAAATCGATTTAAGCTATACCGAAGCTTTCTATCGAACTGTCAATTGATATCACGTGTATAAGTATTAATTATAAGGCGATTTACTTATCATTCCCCGTCAACGATTCGCATTTGTGCAGGGGCTTGCCAAGGATTCATCCGAGGCTTTGATATCTCTCTCTGCGCTAGTCACTGTAAGTTAGCTTCCATCATTAGACAATATTCCCATGGGAAAATCAACAATGACATCGATATCAATCAATATCAAAAACTTTTTGAAGCTTTGAAACTTCAAATCTCTGTGTCAGGAGAAGATTTGTGATCTCTTTCGTAAAGAGTGCATTTGCGCCTTATGCGCATCTGCTTCACCCAATTTTAATTGATTCATACTGACAGATATAAGTCGTCCAACATTAATCATTTTTGCGGGCCCAACAGACGGGATTTATCCAGTCTTCACCTCCCTCTGCCACCAAGAAACAAATATACATTACAACAAATCTATCAAAGCATTGTGAACAGACACAATTTCAATCCTTTATTTACGAAGATACAAATTAGAGGTCTACGACGACGCGAAACTTCTATCGTACTTCTATCCCTCGGCTCACTTCCGAGAGTTGTTTATTGACACAAAAGAGGGCACGACGCGTCGTGGGTAGTTTCTGCCATTTGCTAGCCCAGACATTTAGGGGATATCAACTGGATAAAATAACCGTAATCGTACGAATTTCTTCAGATCATCCAACTAACCACCCACACCAAGATCCTTCTGGGTATTTGTGGTCGGGCATACGCTATAACTTCCCTCGATACCATACCAATCACGGCCCAAATCCATACACTACAAACGGCAGTATCAACAGAAACGATTCTCCATTTGGAAGAGCTACGGTACAAGTCTCCTGTCATTACTTGTCCTATATCCACCACTTTGGAGACAAGATCGGACGGACAGAACCATTACACAACACGCCAAAATAGTAATAATAGGGGTATCAAGTCGAAGAAGATCAATCATATCCTTTATTCAACCTAAGGGAGGGCACTTTTTAAGTACATCTTCGTTCCTTCAGTGAATTCCAAAGAAGAAAAAAGAAAGAAAAAAAAAGGGATTGTCTGCATTGTCAAGCAGACTCTCAGATTCTTCCTCCAGATATCGAGACGTGACGGTAGTTCGTATTACCTCCGCAGATATCCGTGAGATTCCGAATTCAATTCAAACCGTCGTCATAAGTATTTGTAATACTACGAGTTCGACTTTCCCCTCTCGCAAAACGGCAAAAAGTGTTCTGGACTTTCCTCTGCATCATCATATCGAAAGATTGAAACGCGCCCCTACTCCACTGTGACTGGGATAATATTGTGAAGAGAAGTGGGTTTGTGGTTTGTGGTTTGTGAACAGACCTAGATTCTCGCTCAGTAGAAGTCATCGAAATTAAGGTTTAGCAACTCTCAATCATAGGAATTAAACATTAATTGCTTTGACGAGACATCTTTATATCGTGTCATCGTTACATAGACACTTTCGCAACTTCGCCAGGAATATTTGGCATTGAGAATAAGGACTGCAAAGAGATCTACAAAGCTCTCTTGTCCAAGACCTCTTAGACTTGACACTAAAGGTAATTTTGACGCACTTCAACTGTATCCTCGCGATTATCAGCTGATAGAGGCTTTCTCATACAGGCATAGCGCATACACGATTCAGTCCCAGCGATTTCCAAGTTTACCAGGTTGGCCATCCATTGCGAAACGGGCGTGCAACGATTATTACCACGATTATTGCCGGACTCCCACTGCCAGACCTATCACACTCAACGGCGTATCCTACTACCTAGGGCTTACGGTCGATTCCAAAGAACCATCGTTCTCTTCAGTCGATAAACTTTGGTGTCAACTCAACTAGCAGATACAACTAAGATATCCCGAATTCACGAATTGCCAATAAGTCACCAATATCTACTACGGCCACGCACAAACTGGTCTAGCTCCTCACTCTTCCATCTTCCCCAACGCAATATCTTGGACATTCATCACTCATCCCTAATCCCTCATCCCTCATCCGAAAGCCAAGGAATCATCATCGTTGCTTACTCATTCATTATTTGTGGAATCTCGAACAAGCCATTAAGAGCACTCGGTCAATAATACCTTTTTTATTTCTTTGAACTGAAAGAAAAGAGAAAGAAAGTTTTCCGAACCCCACATCCACTATCCCCAACCAAGCATACCGAGAAATCATTTTCTTTCCCATTGCCAATTGTTCAAAATACCATCTGCAACTGAACAATTCTGATCCAGCAAGCTCTGGGAACTAAATTAAATCGGATCTAACGATTTTATTTCCTACTTGAGTCAAGCGGGATAAAGTATAGGAGAAGATTGGAATCCTGCTTGCAGTCTACCTGAGTTCTAGATACACACAAACTGCGACCATCCTCACGATATACTTACGATACTACGACACTACAACACCACTACGCACGCGCTATCTACGACGCCACTACAATAAAGCGAAACTTTAAAAAGCACAGACTCAAGACACCGAAGCAGCAGCAGAAGAAGCCGAATTGCAGGCACGCATTAATTCAATAGATTGACCCCCAACATTTCACTAAAATCGAATCACATCTACAAGCGAAAAGCGGGTAACAAAACAATACAATCAATACCTAGTACAGTACCTACGTCGATACCTTGCAAGGATATTGTATACTCGGAAATCGGTAATAGAGATTTGCCACTTTCCCGCTTTTATCGATTTTTGCGGGTGAATAATTGAATTTAATTGATTTGATTCGTTCAATTCAATTTTTTTAATTTTTCAATTTTTAATTCGGTTGAATTGTATTATTATTTTTTTCTCTCTTATTGTGGAGATCTATTGGAAATTCATTTTCATAATTTCTTCATCAGCCCAAGGAAAAAGAGAATCTAAACAATTCCTCTCGATTCAATTTTATTAATTGACGATCATTGCTCTGATCATTCTGAGGCACTTTCATCATTACGGAGTATCGGTACCTACCCTGTCCTGTCCTGTCCTGTCCTGTCCTGCCCTAGACTAGGTATCCTCCCAAGTATCAAATCAGTATCAATCAGTCAACCCATCAGTCAATCCATCAATCAATCCATCAACCCATCAATCAACCCATCAATCAATCCATCAATCAGTCAGTCACTCATCAGTATCAGCATCAGCCACTCTTACCTTTACCTTTTACATTTCACTCTTCACTCTTACCTGCCTAGGTACGGTACGGTACGGTACGGTACTCCACAAAACTCTGATCTTTTTTTCTCTTCTTTTTTTTTCTTCTCTTCTCTTTCTTTGATTATTAATAAGAAGAGTTAAGAATTCCCCCCCAAAAGATTTTACCTTTTTACCTTTTTATCATTGAAGAAGCCACCACCTTCAATCGATCAATCGATCAATCCATCCATCCACCACTAAATCAATTCACCATCAATTCAATTCATCAATTCAATTCATCAATTCACCTACTACTACCACACTACTACACCACTACCACTGCCACTACCACTACCATTCACACTACCACTCACACTTACCTCGAATTGGCAATCCAAATAATCAATCCAACCACATTCATCCATTTATTATACGCCCTCCTACCTTATTACATACACCTCTACCTCTTTATTCCCAATTCCCATCATCCTCTCTAAAGTCTTAAAAAAGTTACTGTAATTTTTTTATTACACACCACACGCTACTCTAGTGTCAACCTCTTTTTTCAATCTTTAGATCACCATCATCAAAAAATTCCAATCCACCGCAAACCTTTGGAACTTGAGTCGAACTTGACTCGAACTTGACTCGGTTTCTCAAGACACCGGTCTTCGGAAACTTTTTGCCAACTCCAGTCTCTAGTCCTCGAGTCTTGTCCATTCTGGGAATACTCCACACACTACCTTCTCACTACCAACTTGATCATCAGAGTTTCGATCTTCAACTATTTACTAAACTTTAAATCCCATAAAGACCCATATTCCATCTCAGTCCAAGCATCATAAGTTGCTTTCTCCTCAAAGTTAGTGTCCTTGGGATTTCGACCAATCAATTGTCCTTTCCATCAACTTCTCATCACTCGAGAAGTCTACTTAAAGGGCATCTTCTCCCAAATTCTAAAAATAAATCAGCTCATTCTTTCTTACTTTCGACGGACTTATAAGTTTCAACTTGAAGTATACACTAGGCAACGTCAAGTCTATACTTAAAGAATCTTTCCAAGTGTGATATGTCCCTGGCCTCCACACAGCATCCCTTCAATAATACTTTGCCTTCAACATCCACCAACGACATTGAGAGTAAGAATCCCCCTGACGAGACAGAAGCAAACATAAGTACGATTATTGGGGCATATACAAACGGTCAGAAACACACCTCTATGGAACGAGGGTCTACCGCATACACGCAGTCAGGTTTGCAAACGCCCTATCCACACGCCTTCACAGACGCTCAATCTGAAGAATCACCTGCAGATAATACATCTGCTGCGCAGTATCCACCACAACATCAAGACGTTCGTTCGAACCAATACTCAACAACAGCTACTCCAACTTCCGAGTACGGTGCTGCTTATCCCCCATCGTCGGCGCGTTCAGCCAACTTTGATCATTTACACAGAGCACATTATTCGAGCAATAATAGCAATAGCAGTGGAGGAATGGCTCAACCAACAAGTCCGTCAATACCTTTGCAAGATGGCCGTTCAACCCATCAAACTTCGCAAATCAAATCTGACCAGGATGTTCCTATAGATCCATCAATTGCTGCCTCCAGCCCAACTTACCCTCCGTATAACCCACAACACGCCACATACTCCGCACAAGAACAGATGCATCACCCATATCCACCGACACATTCCGGCGGCTCGATGTACTCGCAACCAAGACCCAATTGGCACGGTTATGCCGACCCCTCTGCACCTAATCCTAATGTCGCAAACCACCCAAATCACCCAAATGTCGCAAACCACCCATCCGGAATGGTACCTACTCCTTATACTTCTGCCAGTCCTCAAGCCCAGTCGCTCCCAGCTTCAGCTGGACGACCTAGCCAAGTAAGTCTCATCTTCTATCCGGTTCACTGTGCGCGCATTCTCTGCGGTAGATCCGAAGCGCGCGTCGCATTGTTTTGATGTGCAGAACGCGGCGCGAGAATCGACGCGTGATTTTCACCAAGATCTTTTCCTTCAATGTCACTTTGCGGAACAACTAAGAATTAACAGGACGCGCGCTTACCCCAGATTTACTCATTTGTTCCAATCCCTGGATCTAGTCAACAGAAGCGACCTAGAAGACGATTTGAAGAAATTGAACGTATGTATAAGTGTGGACATCAAGGATGTGAGAAAGCGTATGGTACATTGAACCATCTTAATGCTCACGTAACCATGCAATCCCATGGAAACAAACGTACTCCAGAAGGTATGTTGATTTTTACATGTAATTCTACATTCATTCGTTGGTCCGCCGGAGAATTATTCGAGATTTCTACGTGTGCCCTACAGGGTTTTCGCATTGTCTTTACGGATAATTCGTCGGGGCCAAGTGCCATTTACGGGTGGTTACAAGAGGCGTTGGACTAGGTCTGACATCGATTGGCGATAACCTTGCTCACTAGCATGGATTGAAAATATGCCGTGAAACATTGGCAAGCTAACGTCTGGTGCTCGCAGAATTCAAAGAAATTCGAAAAGAGTGGAAAGCTCGCAAGAAGGAGGAGGAACAGCAACGCAAGGAGCAAGAAGTTGCTCGTGCCGGTGGTGCTCCCGCTGTTCCAGAAGCCCACCCCGAGGCCGGCTCTGCGGCCTATTCGCGGTCGACTGTTCAACTTCCACCCATTTCCAACCCTATTGGGTACCAGCCTGGTGCACAGGTTCCAAACCAATACCAGCAAAGCCAAGCACCAGCTTCTTCCGTCCAACATTTACAAGGCTACGGCAATGCCCAGCCAAACATGGATCACTACACCGGGTACCCAGCTTCACCTTACGGGTCTTCAAACCATATGTATAGCCACCAATGTCATTATCCCCTCACTTCTCCACATTGATTGACCAGGAGCTAACATTTACTGTAGCTAATCCAGCTCAAACTAAGTATGAGCATTAAGTTGTATCATATGTAACATATTTGGTTTTGCGTTTGAGGTTGTTGGGTTTGCAAGTTTTCCCTTTTCAAAGTTTTTAGAAGGACCTTTTCTATTCGGTTCGCTGCCGTACATGATGCAAATATTTGATGATCACGTTGTTCTATGTGGAAAACACGGTACATGGGGGTGGTGGATGGTTGTATTCTCTCGCATTTGGTTATGGCTGTTATTACCTCCTTGGGGGGTTGAATACATGCCACTTTATTTTTCATTACTCTGCACGCAAAAGGAACGGGGTTGGGGAGTTGAAATACACGCATGAGGGGTTTGATCCGGGTGTGGCTGTTAGGCTTCATGGTGCGTGAAAACAAATGGTTTTTTTTTAGTAACAGGCAAAGAAAGGAGATGGGGCATTCAGATTATTCTGCCGGGTTTGAAAGTCTACAACTTTATGTTTGCGGGCTATGTTATTCTATTAGTTTCAATGAACAAACGAATAGTCTGACAGCATTTTCGTAAAATTATTTTATTGTTGAGTCTGCATACCATATTGTATGAGCGTTACTGGGACAAACTTCGGGCAAAGTTCATGTATTACAAAGCCACCAATGATGATATTCCATGGTTGGTAATTATTAGTTAGTACGATAATCAAAGAAACTTGTCGATCTATAGAAATTCTAAAAGTGTCCAGATTTTTGAATTGTGGATTGTTTAGTTGACGTGTATGTATATGTATATATGATGTTGGTGGTATTGGGTTTGGCGTTGGCGTTGGCGTTGGCGTTTCATTCTACTCTCTCTAGGAGATGATGGCGCATGAGGAAAGAGTAGAGGGGCCAGGGGATTGTGTTAAAGCTTATAGTGAAAGGGAGGGAAAGGGCTGGGGTTGTATTTGGTTTGGAGTTGGGAGTTTGGAGTTCAGTGCTGGGGGAGAGGTGAGAGGTGAGGGAGTAGGGAGAGGGAGTAGGGAGAGGGAGAGGGAGGTAAGAGGGGGTAAGAGGTAGGTATATTCTACTGTGTGATGGATCGGTCGTATAGATTGCGAGATGGTACTAGGAATCGAATTTACTTTCGGGATATGTGTCTATGTATATGTATATGTATATATTCTAGTGTATAGTGATGAAGTATAATGGTGCTTTGCAGGGAGGAAGATAGATAGATACTCAGTTCGTGAGATAGATGAGAAGTTGGGTGAGCGAGCCCCGAGTTGTAAGTTAGGAAGAATAGATTGGAAAGCGCGAGTTTTCGGCACTGTATGGCAGGCGGATAGGTATAATGGATTTGATATGATATGATATTTTATGCATTTGGCGCATAGCTGTGAGTAAAGCTATACTGAGAAAAACTTGATTGCTGTTGCGATGGAGCAAGAGTGTGTTTTAATGTTGTTATACTCGTCATATATATATATATAAGGATATTGTACTATGCGGAAACTTGGAGATTATGTTCACTTGCATACATGTCTACTTCTTCTGCTCTCTATCTCATACTCATTAGATGGAAGTGTCTAACCTCGTCGTCGCTATACATCATATCATATCATATCATATCATGTATCATATGACTGACAGATACACTTTTTCTTCTGCAGGAGAAGGAAAAAGTCGCAGCAGTGAAGTGGAAGTGTATGGAAATGTAAACCATCCTCTTCGATTCTTAGGGAAATGAAAGGCTCCAGAGAATGATTGGGATCGATGTACGTCAGTGTGAGGGATATGTGTATGTCACGTCAGTTGGAAAAGTATGATATGATATAATCGTGGGGAAGTTCTCGATGCTTACGCTTTGTTGAGTTAAGTTGAGAATGCAATTCCTCAATCTACGTCAGTCAATCAGGAAAATATCATAGGATCATCCTTTTCCAAAAATGCAATTCATGAATTTACGTCAGTCAATCAATAAAATGTGATGTGATCGTGAGGAGCTCTATGATTATGCTTTCATGGGAATACAATTCCTGATGACCAGTATGTCATATTTCTTATGATTGTTTTTTTGCTAAAAACGGAATTTGTGAATCTACGTCAGTTGGGATAATATGACATGATCATGAGCAACGCCATGGTTATCCTGTATCAAAAACGCAATTCATAAATCTACGTCAGTCAATCAGCACAACGCAACATCCATACTCCGCGAATATCCTTTTCCAACAATCCAATAATGCAATTCCTAACGATCTACATAACACATCCCCCAACCCAGTACAACTCCTACATTCGCGTTTCCCAAACCCCAATTCCCAATATCCCATAGAAACTCTCGGCACATCTCTATCTTCACCCCTCACAATCCCTCCTCTCCCTCCCCATCCAACCCCCAACAACAAAAACAAATCTCCACTCTCCCTCCCCAATTTCCCAAAAGAATCTCGTCTCCGCATCTGATTCTCAGATCTGCATATCTTCTCTTCTCTTCTCTTGGCAGCAGTGAGTGGGGGGAGGGGAAAAAGTTTGTATGTATCCAAGTACCTAAGTATGATGATAGTCATCAATGACAGATGTCACGGATTAGAATTTAGAATTTAGAAGAGAAACTTTATTTCTGGACGATGGACGATGGACGATGGATGCAGAATGATGTGCATTAGTGTTGATCGGGTAAAAACTAAGATTTGAAATTTGGAATGGATTATGTACGGATGGGAATCATGGGATGGTTAGCTTGGAGTTTAAATGCTGAGGATTTTTGAGTTTGGAGCTAGGGGATTGGAGAGGGGGGTTTAGGGGCGCTGGGAATGAATAAATGGATTGGACTAAATGGATTTTGTTATTTTTGAGATTAAATCGTTGTGTTTATTATTTTTTGTTTTGAATATTAATATTAATATTAACATTAATATTAATATCAATATCAATATTTGTTTCTTGATTTTCTCTTTTTCTAATGTTTCAACTAAGGAATATCTATCCCCAGTAGATCATACTATCATACTAACTTAGTAAATCCAATATACCGGTATTGTATTCCGCATCATCAGATGGGACAACATCGTGAATTTCAGATCCTTTGGTGGTTGTGAATAAGGATTACGTGAATATTGTTACGGAGGGGTGTGGATAGTAAGTAATAGAAAAGGGGATTGGGGGCCAATTCGCGTGGGGGAAAGTATATACCAGGAGGAAGGAAAGGATGGGAGTGAGGAGATAGGATATGGGTTTGGAATGTGCATAGTAGGTTTTGTTAGGGGTGGTGAGGTTTTGTGAATACCGGGCTGAGAGAGAAAGGGAGAGAGAGTTTCTCTTTTGAGAGATGGAGGTTACGTGAATGGGTACGCCTTGGCAGTTAGTGTTGTTATGTCTATCATATCTATCATAGTTGTCATGGATACATTCGGCGAAGGAAAAGAAAGGCAGTAGAAGGTGTATGACACGATCTATGAAGTGATGACGAGGGAAAGACTTGTGACATTGATAGAGAAGGAACGGAATGATCACTACACTGGCGAAATTTCTAGTTCTTGACTGAGAAGCTTAGGATTTTGAGACGAAGTTCTTTTGTGGAAGGTACAATTGGCATACTTATCAGTACAGTTATGTCAATATCGTGGTTTCTGTTTTGCGACATAGCATGGTCCTTGGAATTCCATCTCAGATTCTTTGTTTTGGAGAGTTTTACTCTCTAGATGATGAATAGCTAAAGATGTGCTTTGCGATAGTTTGGCATATGTATGTGATTTTTTTCCTTTCTCGGGATATCGAGTAAGAGTAACTTTCTGTTTACAGATGAGATGGGCTGATCTCCGTAGATACTGCATTATTCCGATATATCACTGCAACCACTCTCTCATCCAAAACCCCAAGAAACACTTAACCATAACCAGGGCCTAAGTTTCTCCCCTAGTATACAAAGCGCTGTCTACCCGGCTTGGATGCCGAACTATCACTCGGAATGATCTCCACTGCTAAATACCACCGAATATATGGCCTCTAGTCACGGGAAAGTCCCCTAATTTACCTCCCTCTTACCCCGGATTATTACCCGAGAATATCCCAAGTGGGCCGTATCCCAAGAACCCGGATGTGCTATCGGTAGGTACTCAGAGATAGCATTCGATGATACTCGAATCTTTTGAGCGGGTTACCATGCTGTGAGATGTGAATTGTGGAGGGGATATCGACCTGGTAGTTGTGCCGTGTATGCTTTGTGTTGAAGTCGATTCAGTTGTTGTTTTGTGCATTAACTTGCATTGGTATTCTTTCTGCCGTTTTATCTTTGGAGTTTTTCTATTATATTTTGTTCTTGATTCTCGATCTCGTAAGGTGATATCAGATGTTAGTATCAGAGTAGAGAAGATGAGATGCTGGGTTTAAGTATATCTCTTGAGTGATTATGAATAGAGAAACTCTTAGGTTGGGGTGTAATTCGTTACTCTAGCTCAAAAACACCAAAAGAATTCCGAGATGCGAAGGTTATAGATAGCTAGGTATCTACAGGCTTGATACCCTATAGCAGATACGCAACAAAAGAATTTAGAGAAATATTGATAGAAAGCGACTCGTTAGTTTGTTGGTCGCTTACAGAGTGAATACCTAAAATAAACAAACGAGAATCAACGAGCTCGATAACTTAAAATCCGCAACTGTATATTAACATTCATCTTTGATCAGAGATATACATACGTCTCATATCTACTCGTGTATTTGTGGAACAGCTGGAAATACTGACACTTACTTTATTATGGATTCTTTACAAATTACACCACAGGATATTGATCTCAATACCATATCCATCTATTGCGGAACTTCAGATTAGTTTAGTACTTCGATTTCAGAGGGACAGGATCGGTAAAGGCAGAGAAGGTTGAAATTCGGGAAAGTAAACGCTATTATATGGTTTATGGACAGCGAGATACGGAGCTTTAGGGCTTGAATGAGAAGAGGAAAGTATAGACATGGATACGGATGCTAGTAGTATGTGATTAGTTATAGTTAGAGAATTGGATGGGATCACAGATTTACTCATCTGAGTCAGTAAATAGTATCACGATGGGTTATCGTTATACAGAGACTTGAAATAATGATTGCAAAGCAGTACAATAAGACCCGTGATTTCAAATTTTAGAGTTAAGAACACCTATATCAAGCACAATCAATCACTCCCCTCTTCCCTTCCCAGAGAGAAACAGCTGCAAGGAGAGAGAATTGGAAAAGTGTTTGATTACCCCGTTGTCTGATTTCTCTAAAGAGATCCCCTAACCCCTCTGAATAAGACAGCCCTCCATCCGTCCATCTTCCCCATACATCGCCAATCGAATTTTCAATACCGCACTTCACTATCATGTCTTACCACCTAAACTAAACCAACTGCTCTGCCGCCGGCAGCAAATCAGTTCTCACATCTGCCTTTCAAATTTTCACCCCATCCACTATCAAGCAGAAACTTCCATCATTTTCCCTATGTAAATAGCAAGGCTGTCAAAACGTGATATTCCTAATTATATGCATCATCCATCTAACATCAACCGATTCCTTTAAGCTCAATCTCCCACCTAATCTACCCCATCCTCCTCCTACTTCCCCCTTCCCTGAACTCAACCTCAACCAAAACACAAAGTTCCTCTTGCGCATCAAGCATCACTCAACACACAACATATTATTAATATTAACCAACATCTCACAGCATGAAAAATATCTACTCATTGCAATCCACGGAAATCAAGTCAAGTAAAAATACAAATACAAATAACCTAACCTTCTGCACTACCAGCGCTTTCTGTTCAAGCAAGGAAAGGAAAGATAACTTATTTACTTGTCTATCTATTTGGAGCTCTTACCAGTTTCATCTCTCTTCCTCTCTCTCTACATTATGTACCCCCTACCCCATCCCATTGCATCAAATTCCACCTCGCCTTCCAAACCAAAGACCAAGAAACCGCAAACACAAACCTCAAACCTCAAGAGGTAAACAAGAACCACGAAACAACAAAGTAGACCTCCACCTCCTCAATACACCTACACGTTCTACCCAATACATCCCATCCATCTAACATCTAACATCCAACATCTCCACAAAGCAACACATCTTCTTCTTCTTTCTCCGCTTCTTCCTCCGCTTCTTCCGTAGACTTTCGAGCACGAGAATATAATCACTTCCTCTTTCCCCCTCTACTCACCCCCATCCCCAACCCAAGAAGCTCTTTCAATTCTCCGCCGGCCCCGCCTTCCACTCACCTCCGCACCCTGAAATCAGGCCTCCAATTCGTCACAAAGAAATACAAAGCTTTCAACATCCATCCATTCGTATTCACATATCCACATTTTATTTCCCCAAATCAAATCAAATAAAGCAAGCCCTTCCCTCCCTCCCTCCGTCCCTTTCCAAATTATCACATCCCTTTGCACGTTCTCATTAACCAATACCATTTTCTCTAATATTTTCCCAATTGCTGGCCGCCATTGTTTGACGTATCCATTATATACTTCACACACACACACACACATTTCATTCATCCAGTACACTTTCATCACAACTCTAATCAACCAAAAATATACCAAGAATACTCCCAAAAAGTATATATCATTTATATAGGGCTTAAAAAGAACACGCCATTCTGTTATCCAACCCACCGGTCCCATCCACCTCATTTATCCACCCCAACAACAATATCCTTAACCAACAAGCCAAATTTAAGTTTCCGTAAGTCCAAGTCCATCAGTCAATCGCAACATACCATCCGATTTTTTTGGAACATACATATGATTTTCCCCGTCTATTTATATCCTACCCTATCCAACCCATTCCATTCCGTTCTCGCCTACCATATAAAAAATATTTGTTCCAATCACCATTTGTATAATCAGCCAAACAATCCGTATGCTCACCTCCTAATCCCAGATGCCTTGTACCCACTGATACATTCGTAAAATAATAGAATAAAAAAATATATAAGTAGGTATATTTTCTCCTTCCGCTGCCAAACAAGCAAGCAAGCGAATGTATTAAGCTTGCACCATACATAGTAAAACATGGCAAAACCTCAAAAACATCAAGCCAAAAAAGCAAGTATAACCAGCGTATCTGCGTAAAAGACAATAGTATGATCAATAGGTATCCTTTCCATATTTTTTCCTTTCAACAACAATGAACAATGCAAAATATGCAGCAAGAAGTATAAATAGAGCGGACTGTCTCTTCCGTTATCCTTGAACCTTTCCCATAAGTCCCTGATCCAAAGATGATATCAAATACTCGTAAATGTTAAAATAAAACGGGTCAAGAACATAACATGTTCATTTCCTTATTCATCCACAATAAATTCACCGTCGCCAATCCTGGCTTGTATATGCATGCACCCATGCGGAAGTAAAGCAGACCAAACCCGCCTTCTAACACCTCAATAAAAACTATTCAAAGAGGTAGACAATACCATTAAAGAAATATTCACTTTTTATGACCGTCCAGTCCCAAATTGCCGTTCCGGACCCAATACCGCCACGCCCTTTAATAATGCTTTTTGTATATGACGTGAAGTGGAAGAGAATGTTCGGCGAAAAGGAAATTGACAAGTTTAAACACCACTGATAATGACTTCAGGGCAAGACTTTTCGTTGACAGCAACGGTTGTCTTGTCTGAAGATGTACTATCGGCTGGATCATCAATAGTACTGACATTGGCGCTAGGGATGCTACTGCTTTGTGGACTGTTTTGTCCATTCGTAAGCAGAGGAGTTGGGGCACTCGAATTCGACTCCATTGATTGTGTGATAGCACCAGATGTTGGACCAGTTGACGATGTAGTATATGATTGCTGCGAGTCATCTTGACCGTAGATCAACTTTTCAATGGCAGCAATTTGTTTACCATAATTATATTTCTTGAGAGCCAAGAGTTGTGGCTTCAAGTCTTCGACAAATGCATTTCTTTCGGCACCTTTCAATTGCCCAAGAAGTTTTTCTGTTCAGGTTAGCATAGTGAAGTCCAATTGAGAATGGCTTGACTTACGAATGACATAGTTGCCGTATTGATCTTTCATCATCAATTGCAAAGGACTTGTACCATCACTATGAAGAGCTGTCAATAGAGAGACAATAGTATGTCTCTGCTCATCCGTGCCAAATTGTATACTCTTCTCCACAACGTTTGAGGCGAATTTGTGCTTCGATAGTGTCAGAAGCTGTGCCGTGACAATCTTGACAATCTTAGCACGATCTTCAGGCTTTCCATGTTGTATAACATGTTGAGTAACATAATTGCCGTATTGATCGGTAATCAAGTTCGATGCACATTGATGTAATTCCTCGAGCACTCGTTCTTGATCGCGAGGTTGACAGTATTCTAAAATACGCTGAATCACTCGACATCCATAAGGATGAGTTGCGAGAACGTGGACTTGGCCCCGGAATGCTTCAATAATAAATTGAATATGTTCCGTTGGAACACGCTCAATAGCCTTTTGGACAACGTGATTGCCGTTCTGATCTTTGACACACTTGAGGACATCTGCCTCAAGTTCCTTGACTAGTTCAGCTTGTTGATCGGCAAGTACATGCTCGAGGGCCTTTCGAATTGTTAGTAAAGGTGGTGTGTAATGTTCAAAGCCAAAACAAACCTTTTGTACAACTCTGCAGCCATACATCTGCATCGAGAGTTCCATTACATGGTTCTTCATTTGTTCAGCCAGCACCCGTTTTTGTACTTGATTGCCGTGCTCAAACAGCTTCTGGATAACATAATTTCCAAAAACATCAGTCATTAACTGTAACGCATTGGGTTGAATCTCTCGGAAAAGTTGCTCTTTCTCGTCACTGTTAGCTGTCTCCAACTTTTGCTGAATGAATCGTGACCCATGCTGATCTCCACTGAATTCTACGACATGTTGATAGATGTCCTAATTCCGGTTAGTGATTGTAAAAATTGCGATGCGGGAAGATACATACCTTCAACTCATACCTCTTATTGGATTTGGCATTTGAGCGAAATTCTTCCAAAAGTACGCTTCTAACTCCAAGCCCAACATCTTGATCCTTGGCTGGGCGAGTGGGTACATTTTGTGCTGGATAAGGGGGTAGTGGCATAGGATAACCATATGGTGCTACGTTCGTTTGTCTGAAATTTGGTGGTGGGTAATCGTACAAATGTGGTGGATACTGGCTTTGGAAATGGCCACTGCTGTAAAGGTATGCTTGGTGTTGAGAGTACTGGACGTGTTGAAGTCTACGGTCTAGTTCACTTGGGCCTTGAGGTATTCTCGGGCCTGCCCTTGAGGTTGGTCGGTAAATTTGTTCAGATCCTGTTGGAGGAGTACCGGAATAGTATTTAGGACTATTGAGGCCACGACGGTAGTCGCTTGACGCAGGAGAGACAGAACCCCGGTCGAATCTAGGCCCTTTTGTGAGATAGCCTTGGTCTGCAAAAGGTGCTTGATTTGAGAAATGATCATAATTGTTGACCTTGGGACCGCTTGATCCATCATTCCACATGGCCGAACTACCATTAACCTGGAAAGCTTGAGGATTAAAGTTCTGGTTTGTTGGGGAATATGAGGAACTCAAACCGTTCCCGATCTGAGATGCGCTGGCTTGATCGATATCGTTGGTCAAGCCAAGTCCTGCAAGCTTCTCTCGTAGTTCGGTTTCCGTCTGCGTGATAAGGTCACCATATCTCGATGAATTGGGTTGTGCAAACGAGCCCGAAATTGCCGAGAAAGAAGGACGATGGGAGTGGATTGAATTGCTAGGAGTATGGCCACCAATGGAGCCAAAGCTTGCATTTCCGTTGCCAAATGATAGATTGTTGAGGCCAGCCTCCGAGGTTCTGGAGGGTGGCATACTTCCATCCCTTGAAGCCGAGCCTATACCAAGGAAGCCTCCGTTTTGAGAGGTTAGTTGATCCATTCTGAAGGCCCTGGATGAAACATCAATGTCATATGCACTATCCTGATTAGACGAGAATTGGGAGGAATTCTCCTTGTCGTCGTGGAATCCAAAGGAAGGCTTGCGCGAAAATTTGAAACTTCCAGAGGAGGGATCCAAACTACTCTTCGGCTGTTGTCGACCGAAACTAGCTCCTTGTCCAATCGCAGGTCTTGATTGTTGGTATGCTTGCAACTCGTGCAGACTTTGTGGTGTTTGTGATGGAATATTGTTGCGGACGTGAGAAGGAGAAGTACTTCCGCTATGCGAGGACTGTAATGTTGGAGATGTTGTATCCGGAGGATTCCAAGGCCCGTTTGCACGAGCACCCCAAGGGTCGGCTTCTGAAGATGCTGCTAAGGCACCCGAACCACTGGGGACATCGGAGAAGTTTTCATTATCTGCTGCTAGACCGTCATCAGTGCGTGTAGAAATTTGAATCTCGCTTGTATAAATACCTCGAGAGCGCGAGGCATCTCGCTTCGTATTGGCAAAACCACTCCCGATTGTGTTACTACCCCAGATTCCACTCGAAGGCTGCCATGTACCACCGTTTCCAAAAGTTTGGCCAAGCGTTGAGCTTTGCGACGTTCTGTCATCGCTATTGTGCCTGCCTGGGGCAGTGGAGAAATCTCCAAATCGAGTGGGCCGTTGCTAAGTTCAAATATTAATTTTGGATATAGTTTTGAGAAGATTGGGGTACTCACCGTATTCATGGCACCTGCAGGTCTGTTGGCGGCAGCCGAGGACATTATTGAAGATGTATTGAAAATTCGGTATGTACGTGGGAGTTGCTGGGCGAGGAAAAAAACAGGACGAAAATATGTTGAAAAGAGTCGATATGTCTGATGGCAGATTACTTGAACCAAAGAATAGTCTTTCTATGAGGTATTTGACAGGTTGTAGATCTATGACTGTGGAAATTTGTAAATGTCAGCATATGCCGTGCGGTAAGGCTGAGGCTCGGTTTTAAGCTGAGTTGCAAGGGCAAATCTTACCAGTGCAAGAAGTCGGAATATGTAATCGACAGTAGGTGAAAGCTCATTTACAAAAGAAGGATGTGCGGAAAGTTGGAGTTCATGAGGAGTCGAGCATCGAGGGAGGGGAGGGAGGGATATATTGAAGTATGAAGGGTAGGGCAAAGGTCGCGCGACACAATCCCTTCGTTTGTCATATGCAACGTCAAGAAGCGCGCTTTTCTGTGTAGAGGTAGGCACCCGCGCAGCAGTAGCCAGAATGAAATATAAGATTATTATTTTTTGCAGTAAAATTGCCTTTTCCTTGTGTGATTTGTCTTGCTTTGATCGAGTCTATGTCCCTTTTTGGGTTGGGAATTCGTTGGTTTTGACGCGGGAGGTACGCCTGGGGAAGCAAGGGGAAAATCGTCAGGAACGTAAAGTTTTCAGTGGATTTTTTGGTGGAGAATCGATTCGAGGGTCCGGATTGCAGTTTGTGTCAGGAAACGAGCGGTTAGTCCCTGTTCCACGACGTCGATGATCAAGGGAAAGGAAGATAAATAGGTTGCACTGTCGAAGTCGAATTCTTGTTCGTTCTTCGTTGTGTGGCAGTATGGCAGTAGTATGTATGGTAGTATACTTTTTTTTTCTAGGTATTCTTTGGGGCGTAGGTTCGACCAGGGGTTGTGGGGAAAAGTTTTGTAATGTTGGTAGGGCAGAGAGAGGGTAATCAATGAGATCAAATAAGGCAAGGTTTTCCCGATTCCTGTCTGGGATGAACAAATAAAGTTGAATGTTTTATTTACGATAGCGTGGGGGAAGGGGGAAGGGGGAAGTGTATCAAAAGAATAAGGAATTTTCGCAGAGAATTCTTAACAAAAGTAGAGATGGAAGGGTTTGTGAGAGAGAGTCGGAGTGAGTGTGAGTGTGAGTGTGAGTGTGGGTGTGAGGGAGAGGGAGAGGAAGAGGTTTGAGGAATAAGACGAGGGTGAGGTGAGAAAGAAAGAAAAACGAGAGCTGTAAAGCTGTACGATCGTTTAAGATAGATTATTCAATGAGATCGATGGGTGTATTTTCCTTTCCATTTACTAGGTATATCTAACTTTGAGCCATTTTTAATTCTTATTTCTTTTAAAGGGAAAGATCCAATTGGATGAGATTTATCTGGATATGGGGTTGAAGGGAGGGGAGTCTTCTAGAGCTAGGACTGGGACTAGTACCTAGGTAGTATTTCTGTAACCATCTAGTCAGATAGTAAAAGACGAGTAGACCGTGAATCTGATTGAAAGGATCGTGTAGTACAGGGTAATGTCGCTTTTTCGATTGCATTTTGCTTTACCGGTATTCTTACTATTGCTGTTGCTATTACTATTATATTACTATTGCTATTGACATTGTTATTATGTTGATGGTTGGTTAGTTGGTTGGTTGGCTTGAACCTCATACCTCATATGTACCTAGTAATCTCATAGTCTCATATCTCTTAGTCTCGTAACCTTACCAACCTCAACTATATTATCAATTCCTCAACCTTATCATACAATAATACAATATTCTCTTCTGAGTACGGAGCTGGCCCACAGAATGATTTTGTCCCTCCAGTTGGCGTTTGACATATGCCAATTAAGTGAAACTTATATGGGAACCATTCCCTACCAAAGTGACTAGAATCGACGAAGATCAATCAAGCCCATGGAAGTGGACAAGCATTTTCGGTGATGTGACTAAAGTCAAAGTACCTGCATTTCAGCAATACTAATTAATCTTACAATCGATCCCAGAGAACAACTTGTCTTTACTCGGTGAAAGTCATTCGATTGTTGAAAACAACTACGTCCATTATTATTGAACCACGATCGTTATCTACTACTTGGCCACCATTGATGAATTTCCTAGATTCATCATATATCAACACAAATGGCAATAAATGCATTGTCTCTGACTCTCTCCGGGTTTCCCCTCGCTTCGAAATAATATATAACATATTATCTACAGAGTAGAGACCCCCC
>PQXI01000251.1:0-46767 GCA_004786145.1 Botrytis paeoniae | reverse complement strand
TAGAGATAGAGAATATACGAGTGAATAACCTCAAAAAGGCCCTCAAAGTCAACCCTAAGCTTCCCACCATTCCCTATAGAGAGTCATAATCTTAACATATTGCTGTATTTTCTTTTAATACTTGACTAATATTAACTTTGAAAGGGATTTCCTTTTTCCATAGGGGGAAGTGGAAATGAGTAATCTTTTCGAAGAAGGATGGATTGAATTCTTTATTAATTAACTCTCTGATTCTATCAAATTGAATTAGTTTATATAGCTTTCTTTAAGAAGTATCAATCGCTTTCTGATTAGTATATTGATATACTAAAATAGCTTTTTCAATATTGATTGAATGATTTGATAAGAGTTTTATTAATTGAAAAGCATATTACTTGATATTTGAGTCTAATTAGATATTTGCTGGCTTTAATCCTATTTCGATTTTTATTAGAAGAATTGAAGCGATTTTGAAGACTCCTAATATCTTTTGAAGAGCTAGGTTTTGAAGGGCTTGCATTTTGTCCTTGAAATGAGCTTGTCCTCTCCACCAAATAACTGATCCATAATCAGCTATACTAGTTACACACACAATATATAATTATCAAAAAGCTTTAAAACTCAACTCTTTTTCAATATTGACTAATCGAGTTATTCGATAAAAGGCTCCTTTTGCTTGTGTGATTCGAATGTTGATATATTGATTGAATTTAAGATTTGGGTCGAACCATATACCTAATCATCTAATTAAAGATTGAGGTCTAATAATATCAGAATTGGGTAATGTGATTGGAAAGTTTCTGGTTAGCTTGGATGCTAAGAAATGTATTAATTCCGTTTTTGCTAAATCGAATTGAATAGCATTTTTCGAACTAAGTTCGTAGATTTGTTTTATTGTCTTCTCAAGAAGTTTGATATTCTTTTTCTATGAGAATGAATTTGTGATTAGAGTAATATCATCAATATAAGAGAGGAATTTGATTGGTTTTGAAAGGAATAAGTCTCTAATATAAATCAGAAAGAGGATTAGTGAAATTGGACTGCCCTGTGATATTCCGGTTGAGATAGGCTTAAAGGATTCGATTTGGTTATTGAAGGATAGTTTTAATTATCTCTATTATAGAAAAGAGGCTATCCAGGAGATGAGATTTATTAATAGTTTTAGTTTCTTACAAATATCCAGTAATCGATTTCTTGAAACATAATCGAAGGCTCCCTTTATATCCATAAATAGAACTGAGGTCTTTTTGTGGATTTACTTATTTCTTTCGATTTCGGTGGTTAGAAGAAGGGCTGCATCAATTACTGATTTTTTTTGTTGGCCTTCAATTTGACTCTTATATAATAGACTAATAGTTTCTACTAAATAGTCTAATCTTTGAGCTAATATCCTTTCGCTAATCTTTCCAAGATAATTTAGAAATATAATAATTCGATATACTTTCGAAACAGAATAATCAGGTTTTGAGGCTTTCTTTAAGATCGCTTTAGTGGCTTGTTTCTAGCATTTTAGATGATATTCAAGATTGATTAGATTACTGAATAAATTAAAGAAGATCTATGGAATTGCTTTATATACTTTTATAATAATCTCCTAAATGATTCCATCTAAACCAGGAGTTTTTCCTTGGATTTTGACTGAACAGATATTACTTAATTCGATTTGTAAAAGACTAGGCCATTCCCATTTCTTGGATTGCTTATATCCTTCTCATTATGGTTTTGGGGTAATAGAAGAGAGTAGAAATAGAGTCGATCTGAAAGCAGAGTATTTTCTTTCAAAAGAGCTTTCCTTTGAAATATCCGGTATTCTTTGATCTTGATAGTCTTTTGTATAGACTATTGCTTTGAAAATTATCTGTATATCCTCCTTTTCTAGGAATTTATTCCAATGATTCTTTTTAGCTGTTTTAATAGCCTGAAAATACTTATTTTTAGCGCTTCGATATTCCTCTTTGAGGCTCGAGTTCTTCAAATCCAATTCAATTAATTGCTTTGCTTTTCCTAGTTCTTTTCGAAGATCTTTTAATTCGAATGTCCATCATGGTTTTCCTCTTTTTATCGAGCTACTTTTAGGTATAGATTTTTCGGTGGCCTTTTGAATAATCCTTGTGAGTTCACTTACTGCTTGATTCAGTTTGGAATAATTGTTTCTTTCTTTTAAGCTATTAAGTGAATCCTCTTCAATTGAAGTTATTGAATCCAAAGTAGACAGAAGAAGGGAGTATAAGGATTCTGATTTCAATATCGATTCGAATTTTTTTTAATTAGCTAGCTTAGTATTGTATCTGACTAATGGTATTATATTGAATGGATTTGATTCTTCTTTTTCTTTTAATTCGAATAATATTCCAGTATGATCGGATCCTGTATTTGAAAGTGTTTGCTAGTTTTGGATTTGAGAAGCGATTCCTTCTGAGGCTAAAGTGAGATCGATAATACTTGGATTGAGGAGATTAGTACGATAGAAGATACTAAAACCAGGCTCGTTTAAAAGAGTAAGATTCTGATCTTCCAATCATTCGGCTAATTGATCAGCGTTTCCGCTTTTCTTCGAAAAAGGATTCTATTATGAGTAATGGGAGTTGAAGTCGTCTAAGAGAATAGTTTCTTATATGATCGATGAATTGTATAGATGTCTTTCAATTGTAAAGCCCTTTTCTTTGACTTGATCGGCTTTATTATAGATGTTAACAATTTGAAAGGCTTTATTTTCATTTTGACAATCGAAGATCTGAATATCGAGATCTCTTGGAGAATCAGAAGAAAGGTTGATTGTAAATTAAAGGGTTTTTAAAGTATATAATAATATTCGTGGTTAATATTTGGAATCGAATCTCGGAAGTGTTTGTATGAAATTAGAGTATATAATCGATCTTGTATTTGAATAATCATTTCCATTTTTGATAATCCAAGGTTTTTGAATAATAATAAGATTGATATTGAGTTCTATTGCAAGCTGTAGAATGTTCTCTATAGCTTGTAAACTCCGATTGAGATTTATTTAAAGGATTCGAATATTGATATAACTCATTAATAAGTATTATTCGATTTTTGTTAAATAGCTTAATAGGTTTTATATATTTTCGAATTTGCTATATAATTCCCTTAGCAATTCGAGCATTTCACTACTAAATACTAATAGGACTTTTCTCTGATATTATATATTATATATAAATGTATTGATATAATATATTTGTTTCTATATAGGCCACAAGAAGAGTTTCTTTTATAATAGACATCCTAATACTCAAATCCTTAACACTTTTGATATTATATAGTTAGTTTCGATTCATAGAATTATTCTATTCTTATACTACTTTCAGCAATATATAATCGCTTTCGAATAGCTAATTCTACTTCTGATTTTGTAGTAAAAGCAATCACTATAGTACCCTCTTGTTAATAAGCTCTTTTGAAAGCAGATATGAATCAGAATAGGGTTCCTATAGGCTTGAAATCAGGATTGAAGATCTTGATTTCATTTAAAATGAGATTCATTTCTTTTGTTTCTAAGAATTCTTTTATAGGGATTTTATAAATAATAACTTTATACCACTCTTAATTCTTTTGAATTCTTTCAAATTTGATAATATTCTTCTAGATTACTATTTTCTCTATCAGAAATTGTATTGTGAAAGAAGTATTTGTTATAAAAATGATATTGTTATTGAAAGATAGAATTGTAGCTGTAATTATAGGGTCTTTGATTCCAATCTTTTGGAAGGCTTTGTTTATCTTGTTTCGAATAATTAGAGGGGAGAAGGATATAGGGTTTGGAATTTCCGGTTTGATTAGGATAAGTCGTTTTTGAATTGAGTTAATCTTTTTCTTTATGATAGTAGGTTTAATGCTTTTCCTATTGGAGATTAGATTCTATTCTCCTTCTTTTGAAATATTTATATATATTGGTTTTGATATTAGTATAGTAATAGGAATAGGAGATTTGCTTAAAGCTTTAGCTTGAGATTCGATTTTTCGTGTGACTGTTTCGAGGTAATTGATTTGAGAGGTGATGATTTTCGAGGCTGTAGTGAGATTTCCTTTTTCTATATATTTTCTGAAAACTTTAAGGAGATCTAATAGCTTTGTTTGTTCGTTATGTGATTGAGTGAGAGTAGAGGCTAGTATAATAAGATTTCTTGCTTTTAGAATAGCTTTTATGAATGATTTTGATTTGTTTTTGATTCGGATCTGTTTATTGGAGTTATTTAAAGGTATTATCGAGTCCCGTTTTCTATTGGAATTGATTAAGAAAATTGATTTAGCTATAAACTGAGTAGTAAAAGGATTACTAGATAGATTTTTCTCTTGGTTTTTTTGAAATGAATTGATTGGATTAATAATTAATGATATCGAGCTTGAGATTCCTGAATTTGAGATTTTGGGATTAAAAGGTGGACTAGATAGTATTAAATTTCTAAAATGATTATTAGAATAAGTATTAGGGATTATATTCATATTTATATCATTTCTTAAATTAATAATAGGATTAGTATCTATTATTATATAATCAGAAAAGTTTAAGGAATTTATAGTAGTATTCTTGACTCTGATTATAAAAAGAAGAATTTTCGCGAATTTTCGTATATGTTTTGTATTTTGAGCATTAACAATAATATTACAATAACTATTAGTCAGAATCACTTGGGGACAATTATAATCAATTTGGTTTAATAACTATGATCTAAAACGATCGCGAAAGAGTCGTATTTCGAGGAAAAAGTTTCCTTCGAAATTTGTTGTATATAGAAGTCCATCATCTCATCATCTAATTGTCCAATCAATCGTAATATCACAGTAACTCCATAACACTTCTCAACATGCCACACATAAAGCCGGCTAGAATATGGACGCAGGCAGAAAAAAATCATCTACAGCATTTACTTCAAGAAAGACACAATGAGGGGAGGTATTGGAAGGACAGTGGAACTAGTAGAAAGTTTCTCTCCAAGAAGATGAATGAGGAATTTTCGCCTAGAGACCAGCCTGACGGTCGAATGTTCTTTGTAAGACATGTGGAGGAATAATTGAGAGAGTGGGTAGAAAATCATCAGATCCCAGGCAATTTGAACTGCCAGAGAGTGAAACGGATTCGGAGGAAGAAGTGGGGGATGAGGGAAATGGTGATGATCATGGAGATGATCATGGAGGCAGAGAAGCAGTTATAGAGAAAGCGCCAGAGGAACAAGGAGAAGATAAACAGGATGCCCAAAGCGCGCAAGATGCAGGAAATGAAGACGAAGATGGAGAGAATAGTGATGCGGATGAAGAGAGGGGAAGGGGACGTGATAGGAGAGCGGGAGGGAAGAGCAGTGCAGCGGAAGCCCGAAAGGCGAACAAGAAATTGCCAAGGAGAGAGCAATAGTTGACGACATGAAAACTGTTCAGGCGCCAGCTGTTAAGGGAAATGGGAGATTGGGATTAGGATAGCATCATCAGTAGCATGCAGATAGATACAAAATGATACCATTGATGAGGTATTCGTACTAGTACTCGTGAATCTGACGTTGAGTGGGGATGTAAAAAGCTCAAGATATCTCAAGTGCTTCTCAAAGCCTGATTGAACCCAATGCATCTCTCAGTATAGGATAACCTGCAACTCTACCCCCTCCATTATGTTTTGTCGCGGGTCAGTAGCTATGTATCTCCAAGATCCCCCTCCCCCGAGATACCAACGCTCAAGAATATCCCTACCAAATTGAAAATACCTAATTCACATTGACATGTGAGAGGACTGAACTTTTCTTATCCCTACCTCTACTCTTATCTTCGCGAATTACTCTTGCCAGCTTCAACACGCCCAAGTATTCATACTACATATTAAATTTGCCAATTACCATGGGTAAGATCAAAGAATGAAGTCGGCTAGAGCGACTACAGTCGTGGAAGGAGTTGTATCTACTTTAGATACCTCTCACACTCAGGCTTTACTCCTACAACTATACATGCTGTTAATGTTTGTGGACTAACTTCAAATATATAGAAAAAACCATGCGTTTGCATGAAATCTTACTATTTCAACTTTGATAGCTAAACTAAAGGAAACTTCCGATATCAATATCAGATATTTGTTCAGTGGAGTACACTAGATACAGAGGTGCCGAAAAGAGATAGGGGAGAGCCGCGACGAATGGAGAACTGTGTATGCCCATTTTGAATGCGATATGCAAATAAAGATATTTGCTAGTAAGCTAGGTTAGAAAGATTGAAGCTAGACGAGTTGAAGTCAAGAGATACATCAGTTCGTAGTCTACAAAATAGAGAGATAAAAGAGGGATATTGATGTAATGATTTATTTAAGACTGATTCACATAAAAAGACGAACATACACTCAAGATATGTATATTTCAACATTCAGGTAGGTAAATCAAATCGATGATATAGAGATTGGTTAAAATAATCGCGTTATTTGATAGACTTGTATGTAATTTATGTACAGCAGAAACATTGCTTCTCGTCACTCATACACGCACAGTCATGTATGTATACTATAAAGATAAAAAGCTGTCAGCCTGTTAACTGAATACAATAAATAAAGTGAAGAGCAGAATCTCAACGCCAAATTTCATGTTCTTATAAAGCTGAATATGCAACATGAGAGGCTGTTTGGTAAGCTAGAACAGATAGGTATATGTCGTTGAAAAGCCGCAGTGTATACTGGGAAATCATGAAGTACTGTTCCTCCTATCATGTCACCCAGCCTCCAAACAGTTTTTTGGACAAATAATTAAGATTGAATGTGCAACAAATGCATCCTCAAGTAGTTCCGGTGACGAATGATTGAAAGTAGATATGCCACAGGAAGTTATCATGAAGTTTTCATTATATATATCTTCCGTTCTTGGGGAGGAAAATGTTGTTTTAACAAATAGTTGGGATGAGATATGCAACATGATATCCTTACAACCTGCCAAAATATGCAATAGAGTGAATAACCACCAGGCATATGGAAGATTGAAGATGTGGAAGATAATGTGATGAAAATTTCAACATGCTATTTTGTTTTCATGATCTGTAATGGTCAAGGAAAGATATATAGAGTATCTATCTAAGTCAATTAAGCATACCACATCTATAGATGGCAATGTATGTTAATACCCCACTCCAACTCCTTTACTGTGCAACACTACCGCTACCTTCGGAATTGAGGCACACAGAGATGTGCAAAAAACTCATTTCTTCAACCCTTGGAGCAAATTATCTACAGATATATCTAGACAGGTAGTACAAAGCCAGGAGTGTGGAAGAAAATACACAGTTTTCCATTCTAAACCCACTCAAAGCAATGACATGAATAGAAAGCTCTCGGTTGTAAATGTGAATGAAGGCAAAGAACACTAAGTCTACCTCTGGCTCCTACATCATCACCAGAACTGTTCTCCTATATCCAACTTTACTATCCGGGTATGTGGATGATGTAGATATGCAACAAACCTAACTCTCGACAACCACGAGATGGCGCATATAATCTAGGAGGAAAGTTGTGATCACAATCATATTTGAAATTTCAATGGATCTAGATGGGAAGAGCGACTATGACGCCTACATTCTACTTGTAGAAAAAAGTCGTTCTATCCTCAAACGACAGATGTCAATATGCTCCGATATATTTCATTGTAGTTTTTTCTCTTCTGTCAACCCAGGAATAGAAAATTTGGTATTTTCTAGCGCAGATGGCGCAGTAGATACTCTTGGGTTTCCGGGCACAGGTGTATTTGTTGTAGACGTGAAGGATAGTGATTTCATTACAAGTGCTACTCTGACCAGATTATGTTCCCAGAGTCGCAACCGCCATGTAAAGCCTAATAGCACACCAAGATCATATTCTAACCCAATCCTAATAATCACAAATAAAAGTGTTTCTAGGTTTATGGAATACTCTTTAGTCTATTGATCCCGGTATATGATATAACTTCCCCGGACGTACACCGCATCATTACCTCTTTAGTAAAGAATGAATGACCAATCAATCTTGTGAGACCCAGATCTACTAGAGCCAGGTTGTCAAATGCAACTAAACTAGTCCAGATGTCAGATGTCATCGGAAATTTCTTGCTTATTAACTACGAGCAGGCTCTAAAATAGCGATCTTTACCACAACTGTACAAGTCACCTAACCCATCAATTTGACCATTCAACCACAAGGTAATCAGGAAAATATTCAAACTAATAGGATAATAAAGATAAAATCCCAGTCGCAGAGCTAAACCAGAGTACAGATCTGAGTAAGTCGTTCTCTTACCTGCAAATTACCTAGTGCTTCAAAATCCTAACCCGATCAAAATGCTATGATTTCCCCTAATATACAGTATACTGAGAAGACCCTACGAAGCACGAAGACCAAATCAACACTAAAATAGAGGTGACATGTTGATCCCCCAGATTTGGATAAGTTGTCAAATTCCTAAAATAGCGAGAAAAAAACGCTACCGACGTGTATTCCAAAAGAAGAAATGTCATGTTGACGTCAAGAACAACATCAATATGCATGATTAAATCGACACCGTTTTAAGCCAAGTCGATGCCAAGTATACCCATGAGCTTAATTCTCCGCATAATGGGATAAGAATAGAAAAGATGAAATAGTACTTGGGAGGATCGACGTCAAGCTTAATTCAAAGGCGCGGGGTGAGTCTCGTACGCAACCTGAGTCCGAGGATGGAGCTGAATATGAGTTGGCTTTGGCGATCCCCCAACCTCATGATGTTAGCAGGAGGAAGTTTAAAGTTTGCAAGTACAGTACATATTCCTCTCTCTTATCTAGTACACGGTAATTTAGGGCAAAGATATGTCTGTAGAACTGAAAAGAATGCAAGTACACGTGGTGAAAGAAAATTGTTAGATTCCTAGTAAAGGCATTCCGACTAGTACAGTGTATATTCCTCTCCGTACATAGTATACACTAACACCCATGATCTTGTAGATCTCAGAGGGAAGACCTTATTGGAAGAAAAGTTTAGGTACAGGAAAAATGTTATTGAAAGTACAAAGTATGTTGCTCTGCGTACATACTACTTGATACCCAATACTTTAAACTAGCACCTAATGACCACCAAGAACGAAGAAATAGAGCCGGGCTATCTTAGAAGAGACGGCATTTATCAAGAGCCAACACCATCGCAAAAAAAATCTCTTCCTCTTATACCATGCCCATTTTGAATCCAGCTGTTATCGACGAGAAGAACCACGACGGTCTAAAACTCGAACATCAACCCAATCGTCAATTCTGAATAGTCAGGCCAGCGCCAATATTATTGTTGATGACATCTTCATTCTCCAACCAGAGTTGGCTTATTGCCTACTTGCGAAGCGATCGCAGTGGAATTCTGGTACCATCACCGGAACAGAGAACAAAGTTCGAATAACACTCGTACCGTCGGTACCATATGCCGTTGATGTGCCAGTGCCAGTGGCAGAGAGAGTAGTTTATCAATATTCTCTAGCCTTGGGCTGAAATAAGGAATTGAAGCAAAAGTCGTCGACGCAGCCTAGCTTTTACACCATGAAGTTGGCTTCAACAGGATTTTTCCAATCATAGTCTCGCTACTCAGGAGACCTTACTTGTGGATGTAACCAGAGATTATCGAACACTCCTCCAATTTAGCGGTAACGGAGTTGCTCGCAAGCGGAATTGTAATCGACAGCGTCGACCAAGCAATTATACGATGTAGAGTACCATCCAGCAATTCCTCACCCATTCTTGTCGCGATATTCTAAAATCTAGACCATCTTTCCGAATCCATTTTCAATTTGACTAACACACACATTCAACTATTCATCTATCTAATTCCAGCTTCGTACATTTGTACCCACTGAGGTATATTTCCTACTGGTTCTGCCAAAAACCGGGCCTTCTACTATTACCCTCCATTCAATATGACGGCGAAATAAATCCTTCAATCCTGTCGCGTAACCCAACATGGAAAGCATTCTCTACCGACGCGTCTCACGAATTACAGCAAGAAATCGGAACGCTCGGCTCAAAGCCCACATATGTAAATCTCACTGCAAAAAATTATATCCCAGTAAATCCCTCATTGAAAAAGATGTTCTTCCACGCGGTAAGAACGGCACATACGATCGGTCAATTCTTTGTGTTTCTCCGATGGAAAATATATGGAGTCTTTGAGGCATCTTCCGATAAATCAATACCGCTGTAACGCTACAATTGAAATAATTGGATAGCCTATAGCAATCCCCGGGTATGTATAAGCTATGTCCCTACATACATACAAAATTCTCCACCATAAACCATAAACTGCGGAACTGAAATTGACTTTGAAGTTTGAGGCGAACAAGCGACCCATCGTTCAAAATTCGCCACGTAGACTTGCGTATTTGGTTTCTCTTGATATCTGAATTATATTAATTGACTCGTTTGGGTAATAGTCTAGAAGGATCTTGGAAGCCATAGAATCTTCTTAGTGTAGACAGGGCTGATTCGTGCTATGTGCTACCTTCCCGAACTATCTCCATATTTTCCCTGTCATATGACATCATTTGATTCGGTTTGATTTGTTCAAAAAGATACATGAGTAGTGGTGATGTTTGCAGATATGCATGTATCCGAAGGTAACTTGGTAGCGTACCATCCGTCAGTAGCCAGCCCAGCCCCAAGAAATCACCAAGCCCAGAATCTTCAATTCCCTTCCCCAAAACCGTAAGATTCTCGTCTCCACCGAGCAACATCATCCCGAAGTAGGAAGAGATCTCTCTCTCCAATAACTTGTCTCAGCTCCAATAATCTCCACAATTGAAGTTCTCCTTCGTCTTCTTCTGCTAAATTCTCTGCATGTAGCTCTGCATGTACTTGCCCGTCAACTAGTAAATCTCTCAGGCGCTCCATATGCAACCCCGCCAATTGCTCCACAAACCAAGTTCGTGTGATATGATCCCGCTTTGAATGAACAGCGCCAATAGTAAATAACCAAATCAGCCATTGACATGTTTGTTCTGTGGTTGTCGCGGTATCAATTGTGGACAGAGATTCTTGTAATTGTTGTAAGAGGATAGAAGGACCAGTAGAGGAATGTGGGTATTCTTCAAGTATCGACTTCATGAATAGTAGAGCTCCGATACGAGTTGCTTTGTCGATAATAGGTTCTTGGTCTCCTTCTAGAGACAGGGGAAATGATAACAATTCATACTCAATCCAGTAAATATCATCAAGAAAATCTCCTGGGTCGAGAAGAAGTCTGCTTAATGAGGCGAACTGTATGGACTGGTAGAAGATAGCTAGATATTGCATTATCCGTACGAGATTTCGGTGAATACCGCATCTAGCGAGTGAAATTTCAATGTAAGCATTGATGGTGCCGATTCTATGCACCGGAAGAATTTTAGATATTGATATTCCAGAATGATTTCGTGGCTTATAGTAAAGATATGGTTCAGCAGCATAATCAATTGCACCAGTGATATCAGACCTTGAAGATAATTAGAATGAGGTTTTTCTTACATTTTAGTAAAATCACCTACCGACGAAGTTTTGTCTGTATAATCGTAGGAAGAGACGACATCGTGCCTCGCGTATTTATCATTTGTTGTATACCACGCATATGAATATGCCATAAATCTAAATGGCCTGTATTTGCCTAAGTGGAAGTTTAGTAGACATCAAATAATCACATAGTAAAATATGACATCGAAATCTAAACATACTTCACCCAAAGCTACACAGGACAAAGCAGCAATAGTGCTGTCGTCTGCTGGTTCCCCATTCTGAAGTTTTTCCTTGACTATTTCCAAGGTTTTGCCAAGGTGGTACACTGAATCTTCCGAGTCTTTCCCACCTTGAAGCAAGGAGAGATAGATTGCGCCAGCATATAATATCGCATGAAACATCGCTGCATCATTAATTGTAAAACGAAACCATTCATCTGAACGTAGAGGATTGGAAGAAAGATATTTGGATAATGGGTACATTCTTGAACTAACATGCGTAAAATATCGGCTCAGTAACCGGTGCGTTCTTGTCGTCATCTCAATAGGCCATGGAGATAAGCTGAGTGCAGTCGGAAACCCGATGAAATCCTCAATAATAAGACCATCATGGTGGTGATAATCAGATATGACTGACTTGGGCTTCACGAAAGGTTTTATACATTTCAAACGGAGTTTCGGATCCCCTTTACTTTTCCGAGTCGTTTTGCTTAGGAAATCATTCCTCACATGCTTACGTACGAACTTTCGTACATTAACATCTGTTTTTGTTCCAGAAGATGACAAATCGACAAATGCGAACTTTTGTTTTGGTCCTCCCTCATTGCAGTTGATATTTGTGGCCGATAAAGGATCAGTTGAGGTTGAGGATTTGCTTTCCACCTGACTTTCTTTGAAGGAAGATTCGGTGGCTTTCCACCGAATTTTACCTGGGATATTCCAATTCTTATGTACATTGACTCTGGGGCCATCTGTACCTATAAGCTGTGTGGCATCCATTATGGTGAGGGATATAAAACTTGAATTCAACGTCTTTAAGGCAAAAATGAGGGAATTTCACATAAGAGGGGTAATAATCTTGCCCTTTCACGTTACAAGAAAGAATACATAAATCATTACAATCAGATGAGGTTATTTGAGGAACAAATATCCCACAGGCAACAAAGACAAATTCACAGCATTTGATGCTTATCAAATCCTCAAAATTCCAAATTTGGAAGTTGAAATTTCCTCTTTAGGTAATTGCCATTCATTCTTGGAGATGCGGGTCATTTCTGTGTAACGAAAACTCACGTAATCAATAATTTCTTTTCGGATTGCAGTTCAACGACAGTTCGTAAGGATATAAGGGTTAAAAATGCATTGTTATAATTAATACGATGTGTTAATTTGGAAGTTTCAATCCGTGATATGGTTTAGATATTGGTTATGAAAATCAGTTGTACAAGTAATCTGGGTCTATGTGGCAAGTTTTTGATATCAAAGTAAGAAAAAAGTCTCAACTTGATCAAAGTAGCAATTATGATGTATTTCATTGACTTTCTAGATTCTACCCTTTCTTCTAATTACGAACAATTCCCATTCTCAACGACTCTGGCATTGGAACAACTGGTTATCACCTACCATCAGCCATTCAGCTATAGACTATAGCCCACACCCATAGACCACATCCTAATATCACATCCTCAATCTCAATCCTCCACCTCTCGAATAGAGCCTCACCTTATCATAGCCCAATAAAGCAACTCCTAAAGCACAGATGCTGGCTCCCAACGCCACCTCCAGCCCTAACACCATCGCTCTTTTCTTCTTCCACTCCAAGAAAACATGAGACACCCAGTATATTTTTCCTTCGTCCATGAAAGAGGACCGAGCTTGTAGCTCGGTCGCTAAATTCAACTGACTCCTGAGATGATTTGCATATCATATACAGATCTTCCCGTGCGCACGAACAAGCGCCCTCCATCTTGACCTCGACCGTGAAGGAAATGGCCTACCGTATATCAAAATGTTTGGAGAGTATGCTTGGTATGTCTGAGGATCGTTTAGATTTTTAAACCCGTGTGATTGGTGGTATTACCGTGCCCTAAAAATTCCGATTGAAAATACCAGTGAAACGACAAACCAATTCACCTAACATATCCTCATTGAAGATTTTATTTCGCCAAATTTCCACAGATCTTCATTTTTCGTTTCAACATGTATGGGGCAATTCAGGCCAAGCATACAGACCCTTTTCTTGGAAGCTTCACAATGATGGGGTCAAAACTATATGGCGGGATGAATTTCAGACGAAAGTCAAACCCCGCCCCTTGAGTTTTGTGTGTTTTGTTGGGAGTTTGATATTGATGTTATTTCTGAAGATTGGGATATTTTCGAATGTGTCAAAACCGACATTGAATATCGGTACCTTGTTTGATCTTTTTCTTGTGAGTTTTGAGTTTGAATTTGGGATGTGATCGAGACACTTGTCGCGATGAAAAAGGAAAATTGGGCTGCTCAATAAGACGATATTCGCTCATTCCATGGATGTCATTTGATGATTTTGGTGGTATCAACTCATGAATAAATGAATCCAAGATTTCATATCGTTTGATCTCCATATAAAAAAATTCTTTTGAAACCAATCCCACAAGAGATACTTGGGACCAGAGTGGGAGCAACATGAACCGAAAGCACCAAGAAAAATTTGACTTTAGTCCGAAGAAGGGACGAAAAGCGTGATGAGACGTCATTTGATTTGAATTGTTTGACTTTTCATTACAGATGTGAATTGAAATGTAAATTGGAAACGATACACTCATCAATTAGCTCCATCTGCAGCCCATCCCGCTGCCGACTTCGGGAATTTTAGATCAAAGCACGATTTAACAAGGTTTGTAAGGTCTTTCCTGGTAGTTTCGCGCCCTACCGTATTCAATAACTCTATTAGAGATCTCACACTCCAAATCTTCACCCGTCAAGACATTTACTGTGTAAACTAGATAATTCGAAAAACCACTATGTATGAACACGAATCATGTTGTTGAAAATCAACCATACTTTCGTGGGGTGTCTAAACAAGGCCATTGGCCTATAAATTTCGTACCATAAGGTCCGTGGAGGTGCAGATTGGCGTCGGAGGAAACTGGAAACATTAACCAACGGTTCCAAGGATTTCCCCTTCATTGTCGCTTAATTTCGCACCTGGTTTTTGTAGTGGTTTGTATGCTCGTGCACCCATCAAATCAATTCCCCAAGTAGTAATGAAATTGGGAAGCAGCTGAGAAACTAATCATCCTTTGCTCGATTGTTATTGGAAGAAGATAATGTCTGCAATCTGTCAAGACTTTCTTCCGTGCAGTAGTGAGATAAAAATTTGTTCTTCGTTTCGTCGATTGTCCTGTCGGATTGACCGGCGCTGGCGTAGCCTACGTATAGCCTACGTATAGCCTAGATAGCACTCGACTTTCTCATTTTTAGGTCATGGCTGCTTGGCCTAGTAGGCTTGAACGCCTAGAATAAGATGTATTGAGGTCGTACCACACACCTAAACAGTGCTTGAGAAAAATCGAAATTTGGAATATCGTTGCTAGAATATTTTGTTTTCATCTCATCTCATCGGGGAGAGCGATCAAACCAGTCTCTGCAGGCAGGTCGAGAAAGCTGAGCTTGGAAAACGAAAGGTGGCGGCAAACTCGTAAACTTCCAATGGTTCACTCTGACTTACATACGGATTCTTACAGCAATTAATTGATCAAATCAAGGTATTTTTCTTGCTTGCTTGCTCGCGTGCCTGTCGCATTCAAACCCTTGCGAATGAGGGATATAAAATATTTCCGGTTTGCCCCCCTCCCCCCTCCAAGACCAGGGCCCCAGTTCCCGATCAGGTTCTGACGTATGTCTCTCACTGTACCTACCTGCCTTGTGTAATCACCCTAAAAGAAATTTAATGCGCTGTTCGTAGAAGCTGACATTCACGTGATCAAAATAAACTTCCTTTTCGTCACCAAATATCGCATCCGTAAATCGCCCATTGTGTAAGTAAAGAGTTACATTGCATTTGCAGCATCTAAAATTCTGCAGGGTTCAAATTCGACCGATGAGATGAGGCGAAACCAAACCAAACGGCCGAGAATCAGGATCAAGCTGCAAGACGAAAACTCTACTGCTTTATGGCAAATATAATTTTACTAGGATTTTTACGGTATGCGAGCAGTCTTACTAAGGATGTAGGAGGAAGTCTCAGGAAGAGCGCTGTTGGCCCAAGACTTGGAGCGTCTGCGACTATCCATGGGGTAGTTTGATACCCCAAGGGAAAATACGGAGTACCCCAAAAAATAAGGCCCTTTTTCAGAAACAGAACTGAATCCCTGAATGTCAGTTATTTGTCCGAAGTTTATCAAGGTGGGTGATCTATTCTGGGCAGATTTGATATGGATGAGAGAGGAATGTTTGACACAGCATTAATTGGCTACGCCATGCTAGCACAGGTTTGTGACGTTGATAGAGTTTCTTGGTGTTGAATGGGCAAATCTGAACGTAAGGAGGGCGATTCGTTTCGTAATAATATGATATTAGCATTTGTAGACTTCTGGATACTACGACGTCAACAACATCACTATGTTCATCGTGTGATATGTCAATCCTACTAACTTGTCTATCTAATTCCTAAAGATGCAACATATCGGATTGCATGAATGAATTAGGATGAAACTCAAGTTTCCTACCAAGCAAATGCCACGCCAACGATAAGCATGCCCAGCACTTATTGTATTGCAACCAGCCATTTTGTGTTCATATGCAGATGAAGAAAAAATGATGTTATCGCAGGCTTTCGGAGCCAACTCAGGTAACCTGAGGTATTTTTAGTTCTAGGCGCTCAAATGGAACTGACGGTATTAATTCCGAGGCTATTGCAATGGGATGAAAGGGATGTAACGGTGTCACTACAATGGGAGCCTCGGATCGGAGATATTGGATAATTACGTCGTTACCTGGAGCCGACCAGACGACTATTATAATTGCGATGGGGAATTTGAGGGAATTGAACGGTTATTACGGTATCCTTTCGGTATTTCCAATACCAGTATTCCTCACACCGGTCAAAAGTGGAGGTTGAGATGAGAGCGCTTACTGGACGTTGGTCGAGCTGACCTAATTTTAAAAGACATTCCGAGCGACAGAAGGTTTGTATAGTGGAAGGATGAACACTTCCTTCATCCACCCATCGTATTGCCAAAGAGAGATGCATGAGGCTACCGATGCGCAGTTGGTAGGTTCCGTCGCGTCTTCTCCATTTGCAAATGATATGCAAAGAGGTTCGTATGTTTTGACCGCGTTATGTGTTATTTCTGATTGAATTTTCTCCAGTATTTCTTAGGGGAAGAAAGGCCGAGTGCCGGGAAGAGGAGGAAGCCCTTTTACCCTGCACCGTACTCAGACTCACTCATCTTGATGATAACTTAATATTACCCAAAACAATTGCAGTATCTATGAATTCATATCCAGGTTATTCAGATAACTATCTACAGTGTTGTATAATAAGTTTAGTCCAAGTAAGTAAATAAACCATTTCGATTGCTCCACCTCTAAAATGTCAATTTCACAATCAAGCTTTCCCTAAACAATTAGTCTCCATCTTCACCCAGGTTCCCCTTGTCATTGACATGAGAATTGATGCAAGATCTGATGATCCCAGTATATGCCTCCGTATTGTCTCAATTGTATCCCGCCGAATAACTGCACGGTTCTGGAGCGATAACCTGCGATTGCAAGAGTGACAGTGTAAATAACTAGCCTTAGTAACGTCATATTTAGCGCAATTGTAATCGTGCCGCAATGCCGGGGGAGATGAGAGTGAATGAGTGGAGTGAAAGTTATTGCAATGCGGTGGTACGGTGAGGGGAGAGGGGGAGGTGAAAGGGGGAAATCTATGGGCTGGGGATGGAAATATTGGAAGCGAGAAATGAAGGGGAAAAATGAAATTCTAGAAGTGTGTCGCTGGTGGAAGAAAAAAAAAGTGTAGCGGCGGTTTCGGCGTAGGCGTGTGGGATATAATTTGTGGCGTTCATGGCGCTCAACTTACCCGTATCTGTGTGGGATTTGAGCGTGGGATGTAGCATTGATTGTTTCTAGTTTGTATCTCCTTTTGAAGAACCTTCCTCTAGCCCAGACAGCGGCGCGGCTCCTCGTACTTACTGAAGTCAAAGTTTCAAAAAATCATTTCGATAGTTTTTTACGTTTCTGAAAGAATGGCTTGGACGAAGATCTCCGGTGATGTTGGTTGAGGACAAGACGACTTGATGCTTGGCCAATACAATAGGTGCACCGTGGTGCAAAGGAATATCACCTTGGCAGCAGTCAATACCGAGTAATATTCAATGCCGATGAGATGAGAGTAAGAACCTGAGTAGAATTTCAATGTCTTGGGTCATTTAAACGATTCAGATACTTTTGAAATCAATTTCAAATTGAGATATTTTGAAACAAGGTCTCTCCCATATTGATGTTGTGCCGCCCGTCATCAATCCCACGTTGTTTTGTTTGTTGTTTGAGTTCATGAAGGAATTGTAGTTTGCAGGGAGTGACTTGATAAAAATCTCCAATCCTTCGAATTGTTTGACAGCGACGCAGATACGTTCAACCCTGAAGAAAACAACAGCAAAGCAGAATGTAATCAAAGCAGTAAATTCGTCTTGTATGTAGATAGAATAGACTGTGTTGTTTTCTAGGGCCAAAGAACTTCATAGCTCAAATTCCCCGTTCTCAATTTTGCAAGTTGCAATCTGCCATCGATGATATCTTCCCCCGTACCCTGCTGTTCGCCTTGCTTACGGTCACCCCGTCCAGACCTAGGTCCCAGCACCCATTTCCATCCCGCAACAGCCATTACCTACCGTATTTTGCCCCATACCACTACTGCTTGTAAAATGAAGTAAACAAACTGACTGATCTGCCAACCAACTGCAAACAATCAATCATTGGACCGTTCGTTTGGGATAGGATAGGAAAGTGTGGGTGAAGATAAGTTGCAAATTACTATTTGCAATTTTGGAATCTTGTGGACTCTTGTCCAATGAGATAAGCTCGATGGTATAAAATTATGATTTGGGAAATTATGAAGATCGTGAGATGGAGTTCTCATCTTATTTTTTCTCGTAGTTACATGTGAGTTGGCAATTGAGAGATGAGATACTGGACAACAACGCGTTCTACTCATTAATCACATAACAGGTAAACCACGCCTAGGGCTGTTGAAGGGAAAGTATACTTACCAAAGTACTTTCCGAAGGCATACCGAGATTTCCCAATCTCCCTAGTTATTGAAGAAAAATAAGCAAAAGTGTGTATGTAATTCATTATACGTTATTCCATGTTAGATTCGAAACGCTGAGTAGACGCGGCAGTTGTACGAGGAGGTTGGGAAAGGAGCGAGTTTAGCAGGCAGCTTTCAAGCCTTGACATTGCACAGTCAACAGTGCGCTATCAGCTCTGTAGGTAGTCATCTCAGTAATGCTGATGGGTACAGTCAATGTAGTACATGTATTTACGAAACTTTGATGCATGCAGTGATTCTCATGTGCATCTAGATCTTGCAGTAGTAATCGGAGTACATAGCCATAAGCCAGAAAGTATCTTTCTTCCATCTCTGCGCACCGAAAATCCTTATAGCATCTGCCGAATGATCCCCCCCCCGTGTTTACCCCTTCATCACTCTCGCCACGACATACATACTTACATATCAATTGCAATGAATCTGTTGATATAGCGGATTAAATCCTCGCCAACACTACCGATTGTCATTAATCATAATGTTATATGCCATACTCCAACTGATTCATGATTGCTACCATTTTCTTGTCATACCTATAGAACAGCTAGGTTACTGATTGGCCAATTGATAACTTCCTATCTGATAATGAAGGGTCGTCATTCGCTGAGCCGACCAAGCTTCCGACTCACCGATACAATAACCAGGACCTGAACTTGACTTTAGCAGTGACTGAATAGATCTAAACTCAATATAATCCAAGAAATATTGGCAACTACTCTAAGAGGATATGTCGCAAGGTGACGCATAGAGAAAGGCTAGATATTACTACTTAGTCTAGATTAGCCGCTTAGATTTTCAATAGTTAATACTGGATAACTCGGCTTTCTCTTCCCAGGCAGATAATTATTGAAGGAAGAGTAAAAAGTTGATCTGTCAAGGATATTAATCGGATATTGAAGGAATCTTTACCTAATTAGGTGCAGCAGTCAAGCGCTAAGCCGGGTCTAGCTAAGAGGTAAGGTTTTTAATGGAGCATTTAGGAAATCATTTGAAAATCCCTCACCAAAAATCAAAACAATCCGCCATGAACTACCATGACGCTAAAAGTAATATCATCCACTTTCTCTATCATTACGGTGACCTTTTTTAACTTCAACCGATAGCAAACTTTCCTAAGCTCATCGTTGGTTTCTGCCCCAGACCCTCGCCAGATATACCAGACTTTTACTCAAGCTTACCCATGGATCTAGTTCAAGGCCCCCCAGTAGCTTCTTTTCCAATTCACAAGTTATGCCGCCAAAATTGTCTGTGACCACCGTCCGAGGATGACGCCGAAGGGTGAAGAAGAAAAATCAAAAATCGACCTTACCCAATCTTGCTTGGGACTAGGATAGTTGATCACACTCGGTCTCTCAGATATATAATCTGCTATCGTCCCCCAAATTCAATTCCTTTTTCTTTTCAGTCTACTCAGTTTGCCTTTGTCACGGTGGGAGTTAATAATAATTTTTCCTTCATCCTACCACACTAAAGCGCAATGGCTCACGGAGACATTGAGAACGGCGCTTCGGCGGCCAGACCAGAGTACGAAGACGAAAAACTCGGAGAATATGGACAACTCGTTCGATATATTTCAAAGTATAAGGGAAGAGAAGAGGGAGAGAAGCTCGCTGCTGAAGAAGAAGAGGCTGCTAAAGCTGGCAAGAAGAAGGGCAAGAAGTCCAAGGGCAGTGATGGAGCTGGTTTCGAGACCCCAGATGACTGGCTCAACACCGGTATGCGACAAGGTCTCTCTGCCAGCGAGGTCGAGAACCGTCGTAAGAAGACCGGATGGAACGAATTGACCACCGAAAACGAGAGCTTGTTCTGGAAGTTCATCGGTTTCTTCAAAGGTCCTGTCCTCTATGGTAAGTTAACTTCAATTCGCCCTAGATGAACTCTACTAATCTCGGCGATAGTTATGGAACTTGCTGTCCTCCTCGCCGCTGGTCTGCGTGATTGGATTGATTTCGGTGTTATTATCGGTATTCTCATGCTCAACGCTGTCGTCGGTTGGTATCAAGAAAAACAAGCTGCCGATGTCGTTGCTAGTTTGAAGGGTAAGCTATTGCACCAATTCGCACATTATTATCTCGTTGCTAACCTCAATCATAGGTGACATTGCTTTGAAGGCTACTGTTGTTCGTGATGGTGCTGAAGTTGAAATCTTGGCTCGTGAATTGGTTCCTGGTGATATTGTAAGTTACACCACACTGACATCGCATCAATGTGCGATCACATTACTAACATTCTGCCAATAGATCATTATCGAAGATGGACATGTCGTTCCCGCCGATGCTAGAATTATTTGTGCCTATGATGACCCTAACGGATACGAAACCTACCAACAAGAACTCCTCAACCAACGCAGTCACGAAATGAGCGAAAAGGAAGAAGATGATGATGATGATGCACACGGAGGAAAGCACGGTTCCGGCTATGCTCTTCTCGCTATCGATCAATCTGCCATGACTGGTGAATCCTTGGCTGTTGACAAGTACGTCGCTGATGTTATCTACTACACAACTGGTTGCAAGCGTGGAAAGGCCTATGCCGTTGTCACCCACGGTGCTCGCATGTCCTTCGTCGGTCGTACTGCTTCCCTTGTTACTGGTGCTCAAGATCAAGGTCATTTCAAGGCTATCATGAACTCCATCGGTACGTCTTTGTTGGTTTTGGTCGTCGGCTGGATCTTGATCTCCTGGATTGGTGGTTTCTTCCGTCACTTGAAACTCGCTACCCCAGAACACTCTTCCGTCAACTTGCTCCATTACGCTCTTATCCTCTTGATTGTCGGTGTTCCCGTCGGTCTTCCAGTCGTCACCACCACCACTCTCGCTGTCGGTGCCGCTTACCTCGCTGAGGAGAAGGCTATCGTTCAAAAGCTTACCGCTATTGAGTCCCTTGCTGGTGTTGATGTTCTCTGCTCTGACAAGACTGGTACTCTCACTGCCAATCAATTGTCCATTCGTGAACCATTCGTCGCTGAGGGTGTCGATGTTAACTGGATGATGGCTGTCGCTGCTCTTGCTTCTTCCCACAACGTCAAGTCTTTGGATCCTATCGACAAAGTTACCATTCTTACCTTGAAGCGTTACCCAGCTGCCCGTAAGATCCTCGAACAAGGATGGAGAACTGAGAACTTCTCTCCTTTCGACCCTGTCTCCAAGCGTATTACTGCTATCGTCGTCAAGGATGGTGTCACCTGGACTTGTGCCAAGGGTGCCCCAAGTGCTATCTTGAGAATGTCTGAATGTTCCGCTGAGGTTGCCGCTATGTACAAGTCCAAGACTTTGGAATTCGCTCGTCGTGGTTTCCGTTCTCTCGGTGTTGCTGTTAAGGAAGGTAACGGACCATGGCAACTACTTGGTATGCTTCCTATGTTCGACCCTCCCCGTGAGGATACTGCTGCCACCATCGCCGAAGCTCAAGTTCTTGGTCTTTCCGTTAAGATGTTGACTGGTGACGCCATTGCTATTGCCAAGGAAACTTGCAAGATGTTGGCTCTCGGTACCAAGGTTTACAACTCTGACAAACTCATCCACGGTGGTCTTACCGGTACAACCCAACACGATTTGGTCGAGCGCGCCGATGGTTTCGCTGAAGTTTTCCCTGAGCACAAGTACCAAGTCGTCGAGATGTTGCAACAACGTGGACATTTGACTGCTATGACTGGTGACGGTGTTAACGACGCTCCTTCCCTCAAGAAATCTGACTGTGGTATTGCTGTTGAGGGTGCTACTGAAGCTGCTCAAGCCGCCGCTGATATCGTTTTCCTCGCCCCTGGTCTTAACACTATCGTCTCTGCCATCAAGATTGCCCGTCAAATTTTCCAACGTATGAAGGCTTATATTCAATACCGTATTGCTCTCTGTCTCCATTTGGAAATCTACTTGGTTACCTCCATGGTTATCATCAACGAGACTATCCGTGTCGAGCTTATTGTTTTCCTCGCTCTTTTCGCTGATTTGGCCACCATCGCTGTCGCTTATGACAATGCTCACTTCGAACAACGCCCTGTCGAATGGCAATTGCCAAAGATCTGGATTATCTCTGTCATCCTCGGTGTTCTGCTTGCTCTCGGCACCTGGGTCATGCGTGGTGCTCTCTTCGTACCAAACGGTGGTTTCATCGAGAACTTTGGATCTATCCAAGGTATGCTCTTCTTGGAAGTCTCCCTCACTGAGAACTGGCTCATCTTCGTCACCCGTGGTGGTAACACTTGGCCATCGTGGCAATTGGTTATCGCCATCTTCATTGTCGATGTCATTGCTACTCTCTTCTGTGTCTTCGGTTGGTTGTGTGGCGGAGCTGGTGAGCCATCTGACCCAGTTACCCGCAACGCCCTCCTTTCCGACAACGGCCACACTTCTATCGTCACTGTTGTCATCGTTTGGGGTTACTCTATCGGTGTCACCATTGTCACTGCCATTGTCTACTTCTTGTTGAACCAATGGTCTTGGTTGGACAACCTTGGACGTGCCAGACGCAGCCACGCTGATACCCAAATGGAGAACATCATCGCCCATCTCTCCAAGGTTGCTCTTGAACACTCCCAAGTTGACGGTGTCCACCGTTACCACATTGTTCAAAAGCAAGCTGAGGTTGAGGATGACGATTAGATTATCATTCCCAATCTGAGCATTTCTCTCTTGCATAGACGAGACAGATGAAAAAGTAAAAAATATTTAAAAGTCACAAAAAATCTGGAAATTTCACATGGAGAATATGGAGAAAGGCAGGCGTTCCTAATATCCCCTCGTCATCCTCAATTCGGCATTGTCATCGTGGTTGCACAACAACTTGTCAACATAGTTTGCCAGTACAAGGCTGCAAACATTTCGACTCCCATTGACTTGTCGTCATACACCTTTAATTGTCGCCTCACCTTAATCCATACTATTTACACCTTATAGACCTTTATTACGAGATGCGAGATTTTCAATTATGTTTTATGTTTTATGTTTGAATAGTACCTATAGATGGGTAAATGGGTTGGGATATTCCAGGGATGTGTTTATGTCAAAAGGAGCAGATGAGGATGATTAGATGTATATACTGAGAAATGGAACGACTTCATTACAATGTCTTGATTTGTGCTTACCTTATGCTTTGCTTTGTGAATTGTGACTTTGAATAAAAATTGTGCCACATTTTTCTGTTTCTTGATTGCTTTGACCTCGAGTTAGATGCGAAACCTATCTGCCGCTTTCCATTACCCTTTTTCTCCTTTACAATTCTGAGGCCCCATCCATTTCATTCTCTATTACTCTACGTTTCATTTCCGTTCCCTTCTAGGCTCTCTCTCTTTGATACAGATCTTCACTCTTCACCCATAACCTTCCGAGGTATGTCAAAGTCACACAATTAAGCGCCTTTTGCTACCCATTCATTAGCCAATAGTTCGTACAGCCAATCCCAAATCAACATAGATTTATTTCATTTTATTATTATTGTTATTGTTATTGTTTTAATTATTATCATTTTCAGAATCCTTTTACCTTGTAGTCTACCGTACAAGCTCCAATACAAAAGAAGATAATCCAATCTCCACAATTTGAAATTTCCTCACGGATTTGGTGCCTGGTTTATCCCATCTTGAACTTAGTGGACAGATTGAGACCCGCTGGTTCGCGGACGCTTGAATTGGAGATGGGTGATTAAGGTAGGTACAAAATTACTTGCTGTATATGTGGATAATTTAATACAAGAGGACCTGGCCATTTGCAGGAACAGTTGTGAACTTTGGCAGCTAAATGTTACGATATCACCCGGGAAACAAAAGGGATGCTACGATAACAGGGGGAGGGCCTGGATAGACAGGGGATTCTCCCTGCTGGGCTAGCGATATGGAGGAATCCATCGTGATTGTAGCCAAAGCTGTATCCATAGCGTGCCTGAAAATTGGAGCGATTGTACGGAAATACAAGTGTGAAGGAGGGAAAGGAATGGTCCACAGCGGAGATGGGTGCGTTTTCTGGATGGGTGGCTTGCTCGTTTTGCCTTTTTTGCGACTGCTGGTCGAGAAGCTCGAGGTTAATGCGCGTAGCTATGGTGGGGCAGAGATTGTTTGCTTCCGTGCGACGGTTTGGGGAAAAGAGCTTGTGAGGGCCTCTTCAAATTTCATTGCTGTAGTTGGTGTCCATCGCCATGATGTCTTCCTCTGCCTGTGATGGGTGGAAGATTTTCGGAGAATTTTTGTAAATACGATAGCAATGCGCAACATGCTTGATTATGCCTGAACGGGTATACGCGCTCGCTCGATGCTACGACAGCGACAGCGACAGCGACAGAGAGTGCGAGTGCGAGTGCGATGTGCGAGCGGTGAACGGTTACAATGGCACGGTGACAATTTGTTTCTGCCATTGCCACACATTTCCGGTTCCCATAGTCATCCACCGCTCCTGAATTCGAACTCCATCGAAGAACGTGCTCCACCGCACCAATGAATGCAATCGGCCCGCGCCCGCTATTCTCCTGCTCCACGCCGAGGAACTTGAGAGATTCTCCTTTTGATGTTCCATCCACATCTCGATTCCCCATCCGCATTTTGTATGTCCTCGGCCGGGGTCTCCACTCACCACTCCGTACTAGAAGATAATTTGGAAGAAGTTGGAAATGTGGAGGATGGAGAATGGAGGAATCTGGGCACGGGGAAACTTTCGTGGCAGCGTTGATAGAATGCGTGGAGCCCGAATCTAACCGCAAGCTGTGGCATTATTGAGAGACAATATCCGCCAATGGGCGGATCTCAATACCGATGCGGGATAAGTATAAGGTTAATATGTCTTACTTTGATGCTATCGATATTGATAGGGACGGTGAGTATCGATATGCGATGGATAGGGGAAATTAAATGACGATGCATTCGTTGTCGATTGTGAGAGAACAAGGGGAAGGAGGTTGGGGAATTATCTTGGCATTTTGGGGGCCATTTCCCGAAGTATATGTCGTGGCATCAAAGTCTCACCGTCTCGCAATACGTGCATTGACATGAAAAATTACTCCTTTTCAATTATGCTACATCGGTTATGAAAATGGATTAATGAATGAACAAGTCATCACAAATGCATAGGCAATTAATGGAAACGAACGAAGTTCACAATTGCCAAGTCAAGGGTCAACTCTTGGAGATAAGGAAAAAGTCTTAACACTCATGAAATGAAAATTCAGGGACGGACGAACTTGAGTATGGGAGATTCTGCTTTGGTGAATTTGCGAGGGCCGATTCGCATGAAAGGGTGAATGATTGAGTGCTCGGCCGCCAAGGACGCAATCATTCAATGCTACCAAGACCCCAAAACTCTTGGAGAAAGCGATCAAGAATGATAGATTGAGGTTCCGGGCAATAATTTTCTCATCGCTGTATCACATCAAAGGTACCTGCGAATTACCGTGTGGTAAAGCCACTTGGCGGTACGTGGATTAGATGGGGAAATGTGTATCTAATATCGAGAAATGTCGCCTTCCGGATTCTCGGCCTCAAGAAGCCGTTTAGCTGAGTCAATAAACGACTTTGGCTTCGTATTGTACTTGGCAAGCGACTTCATAGATGAAGTGCAGAACATGGAGCGTAAGCTTCATCTTTTTTCGGCTGCTGGCTTGAAGTGTGTGACCCGAGGTATTGCGACTTATCAATTCCGCGATCTAGAAATCCTTATATTATGTCTCGTTGAGAATCTGCCTGGGCTTGTACTTATCGCTGCTTACACTGGCCAAGGCTTGGTATACAATAACGAGTATGTAGGACTACAAAATTAGAGCAAATGTTACACTGAGCATTGAACCGGTAGAATATTCGCAGGCCTTGAATGAAAGCTGAACAGTGGTTGGGAGAATACATCAGGAAACTTTCCATGGTATTGCTTCCTTCGAGCTTCGCGAGTACCATAACAATGTCAGTTTGAATAAATGAAGCCGTGGGCGGAAACGTAAGTTACACAGTCTTTGAGAGTGTGGTCGCTGTACTCCGATTTCTCTTTCAGCTTCGAAGGGAATATTGCAAGTGTGATATTTTCGGCCAGGGTTAGGTTTTCATTCCTGCAGATAATTTGACAATGTTCCTTTCTACTGTGAACAATAACCATAAATGGTCCAGGTGGAATTGGTTAATCAATCATTGATGTCCTGATTCAATATGGACTTTCGGGCAGTATGATATGGGATTATAGGGCTTACGTACCAGGCGTCATTTTCAGCCATGGTGCTCTTTTCTTTGGGATGTTTCCTATCAGATCATGGAGAAGAGTTCAGTGCTTTTGCAGGCTCGTGAGAAAGCGAATGCATTCGATGCCATGAGATTCTTGCAGATCTTGCTTGAATTGCACAGGTGGAAGTTTTCTCAATACGCTACACTCATTCATGAGTCGAACCAAGTTCACTCTTCCAATGGTTACTCGAAGTGAATATCAGGAGAATACTATCCAGTGTACACTGATTCCCTTCTAAAATCCAAGTACTCAGCATCCGCGTTCTGACAGGATCGTTTTCCTTTCAGACTTTCGTGCGAGAATAGAGCGATATCGTGATGCGATGTAATGAAACGTGTAAACCTAATGGAAAAGCTTCCAGAAACATACCAATATCATTCAGTCGTGATCAGAGGATACAAATAAATGCTCTAGCTTCATTGGACGCACATCATCATAGGTTCATATGGTTCAATGTTCTCATCTCCATGAACATTAACGACAACTCACGAAGACCTAAATGGGCTCTAAACATTTGGCATTCTAATTTTCTTGGGATGAACTAGTATCAGTGCAGATACCTAAACAAGCTAATCAGGCGATATAAGAGTCATATATCGAACTGAAAGATGACACCAAAGTCATTACACTTCCGGTGTTTAGTGAAGAGTTACCGACCCATTGTGCTTTGTACACTAGTGCGTGTAGCCCAATGAAGTTGAATTCATGAGAATAGAGAAAAGGGACAGCGCAGCAAGAGCGTAGGATGATAAATTGGCATGGAAAGTATTGTGGCATATGAAGACTAGCTAGTACACTATCTCCCCCCCTTCCCCAACCATTTTTCCACTTCTGTATATTCACTACCATCCATTCTGCCACGCGATATGCAATGCGGGTGACACTTTCGCATTGTTCCCCATCAAGTCCCATTCTTCGCAAACCGTTCGAATGATTCGCCATCGATAACGACATAACCGGTTGTTGACAAGCAGTGTACGTAAGTAGCTCGCTCGGCTTCGATATAACTCAAGACGCCATCATCGGGATAGGGGAGTCTATAGCACGGAACTCCCTATCACTGATCAGCTAAAGATGTCAATAGCCAAATTCAACATGAACACATACTTCGATGGAATTACCTCGATGTATCCCGGTTGCGTCATTACAACAAGACTGGACACCGCAGAAGCCACTTTTAGAATACCAATCTTGACACACTGTTTTGAGCCAAATTCACGGAAACCACAGTGCACAATTCGACTGCCAGTTTGAGAAAGAGACTTCGTGATATCCTCGTAGAGAGCTGCTAAATTACTGGGGTGGCCCAGAGTAATCGAGGTCGAAGGCTCTAAAGGGGATTTAGCGCTACAGAACGGAAAAGGATGTGCAAATGAAAGGAACGTATGTGTTGATAACAAGATACCAGGAGTCTGGACAAGAGGACAAAGGTTGGCTTGACAAGTAGCAAAGAGATCATTGAGAGGAGTAGTATCGAAAGATATCTCGAGCTTTTACAACCCCTGATCGATATCAAAATCATGAGTACTAATACAAATATCTCATCAATAATACCATTTTGCATCTATCTATGTATTACCGATAATGCTAATCCTAATATCCTTCTTATCAAAACCCTAAAACCCCAAAACACAAAACACAATCCTTACCTCATACCCATCTATTCTATATCATATACACCACATACCTCTTTCTTTCTTTCTTTCTTCCTCTCAACATCAATCCAGTCTTCCTTCTCATCTCTATATCCTATGTACTATTTATTACCATTACCATTACCATCACCCATTACCCGTCACTCATCACTCAAACCCCTACATCTACATCTATATCATTTCCATCTACATGCTACATACACACATTCACACACCAAACAATCAAACACCAAAACCGAAACAAACAATGGGATCAAGCATTCATTACCACCTTACTAATCTATCCTAAGCTATTCTATGCCATCCTATTTCCATGCATACATGTAATGTGGCAAACCATCCATCAAGCTATCCATCTACAAAATATGATATTTTTTTGTACCCAGCCCATCCATCCATCATAAGTATTTACTTTTATTTTTAGCTCAAGAATTCCCGTCATCATCGTTCAAGTCATGATTTCGTGATACAGATCACTCGCATTCTTTCCTCCAAAATGGAACGAATAGACTGCGGTGCCTGAATCCATTTGATGCCATATCATACCATGTAATAAAATCCTGTCTGTGCACCAGCCAGACAGGCAAATTATCCATCGATTTACCTCAACATATCATCGTAGCAACATACGAATCTCCAGCTACCCAAAAAACCATCTATCCATCACAATATTATCTCACACATTACCTCGACTCATGAATCAAGCCCCCTGAGCCAATTCTTGCAACTTAACCTTCTCCTCATCCGATAATGCCTCATAAAACTCATTAAATCCTCCTACATTTTCTCTTCCAGCCTTAACAAAGAATTCCGTCAAGTAAGCTTGCGTCTCATCATCTCTGTTTCTTCCGAATCCCCCTCTTCCCTCTCCAAATGCCATAAGATCCGCCTTGGTACTCGACAAACCTAGATCAAGCACACTTGGAAGATCTTCCCATGAGTCATCATCTCCATCTTCATCCGCGAATTCTGCTGCTGCTGCTGCCGTTGCTGCATTTTGAAGTCCTGATGCCGAAATAAGTTCTTCAATTAGGACTTTGATGATTTTCAAAGAGGCAGGAATAATTGTGTATTGATCGGGGTCTGAATGTCGTGTTAGTTGCGGTGGGGGCGTGAAGTATGATCCGTCCTTACTGAGTTTGGCCTTAGATCGAGTCATGATCCGATTACTGGTTGGAATGATTAAATCGCCCTTAACCATGGTCTGAACAACACGTAGATCATTGAGACTGAAAATTTTAGAGAGTGCGATGACACTATTTATGATTAGCCTTGGACGGTGATTGAATCTACGAGTAGGATTGGAAAGAGACACATACTTTTGTCTAATCTCATCATATCCTGCAAACATAACTGAATGCTCCAACCATTTGCTTAAAACAACTTGTAAACCGCTTTGACCGTTGATTTCAATTTGGTTCAAGAATTCAACAACGTCATGTGCTCCAACCAGGGATAAGCGAGCAAAAACCAAGATCAAAGATTGGATGAAAGGAGCAGCTTCTGCTGTAGCAAGACGTGTAGCAACAGCTCTCAAGAGTTGTGGTAAATATGGACCAAGACGTTCTTGACCAGCTTTCTCAACAAGTTCAGCTGCAAGACCTCCAACTTCTGATGCTGCATTATCTTCCACTTCAGGACCAAGTAATCTATCAATAATGATTAGACAAACTTCCAAACCTGATTTATTGCTTTCATCATGCCAAGCGAAGACTTGTTGATGATCATGCATAAGCATATACTTGATTGCCTCAGCACCTGGTCGTAAAATACCACCTTCAGTTGTGGTCATCAAAAGTCGATTCAACTTAGGTAATACGGCAGCAACATATCCAGCTGGAAGTGGCTCCGATCCATTCTCGGTAAGAATAGTAAGTAAGTCTGCGGCAAGCTAGAAGGAAATATCAGTATTGAGCATCAGAATATTAAGAGCACCAGAAAGTTTTACCTCTACCAAAGGATCATCATCAGTTATAGATCCCACATCAAATGCACCGATCAATGAAGGCAATACTTTAGTACATAAAGCTGGGTAACCCGGTCCACCAGTAAATGATTCAACAATTTCTTCAAATGATTCAGTGACCAACATAGTCAATTGAAAGTTCGAGGCGCCATGTTTTGCAAGAACAAACAATAAATCTAAAGCTCCACCTTCATCTGCAAGTGTTACTCTTGTATCCATTTGAATTGCAGATCTCAAAGATTCCACCAAGGTAACAAGAAGATCATCTGCAGACTCAAGTTCTGTAAGATCCTTTGAGTGAAGAAATTCGGATATGGAAGCAATAATCGGAAGTTGTCGATCAGCAGGTACAGTGTGAGCTAGAATGTATCCTTGAATGGATTTTATACAAGAAACCTTAACAACTTCGGCCTCATCCACATTGACACCTCTGACTGTGCGATCAAGTAATCCAAGAGAAACCTGGGGTACACTTTGTGCAAGATTACCAGCAACCAAATATCCTCTGGCACGCAATAAGGGCTCTTCTTCTCTGTTGATAGAATAATCGATGAAAGGTAAGAAAGCTTGGGAAACCTCAGGGCGGATCTCCTTGTCGCAATCCAAGAAATCGTTTGTCAGTTGAGTAAGAAGGAATAAAACTGCCTCTCTCATTCTCCATGAAGCGGCATCCGAGGAAAAGATCATTTGGGTATAGGCCAATAAACCTTCCAAAGCACCATGAGACAACCACTCACCAAGTTTGATAAGGAGGTCTCCACAAGACATTCTGAGAGTGTATTGTGTGGTAACTGATGATTCCTCTGCCAAGAATAAATTGACATCAATATCCCATAATTCTTCCTCTTCCTTGAGAATTTGTGCATAATTTACAGCAAGCTTCATGACATCAACAACCCAAGGGGTCATAGCTGCACCAGCATTTGCTTGTAATTGAGTTTCGAGTTCTTTTTGTACTGGTGGAGCTTTCAAGCATGATTGTAAAAAGTCGAGTTCTTCCAATACCAAGAAATCCAAGGTATATGGTAAATTATCCGCATCCTCCATACGACCTGGCATATCATTATCGACATACATCTCTTGAAATATAGGTTGTGCAGTTGACAATTCCGCCCAGGTAGCGCTGAATAAAACTGGACTTTGTGGAAGTAATAATGTTGGGAAAACCGATTTGATCTTCATCAAGGTCTTAACAACTTGTAACTTTAATGCAATAACTCCACGCCATTGTTGATCGACTGGCCCATCCTCTTCAGATTCTTTTGGTGGTGGAGGTAAAGGTTGCTTCATAATAGCCACAAGGAATGGTGTCCAGTCCTTTAGGACCTCCTCTGCAAATGCTTTAACTTCCGTTCCATGTTCGTCCTTGACCATTTCCATAATATCGAAAGTTCCTCGGAAAACAGATACTGATAATGCGCGTAATTTTCCTAGACGTGCTTCATTGACTGCTACACCATAGACAGTATTGACAATATCTCGTGCGACGGAAAAGAATTGATCTTCACTCAAACTTTCCTCAACAACATCTGCTAATACTTTCAATGATCCATGTAATTGTAAATCTGTGCCGGTTTGAATGATGTGTAGGATAGTTGGAAGGAGATCTGGCCATTGATCTGGATAATCGACATTGGCAATTTTGCTAACTACCATACTATTCATTAAATTGTAGATTAGCATATGCGCTTTTCATGAGATCAAAATGCCCCTCCATCAGCATATCCAAGACCAAGAACTTGTGAGGAAAAGAAATTCCACAAACCTAGCTGCACCCTTAATCTTCCTTGAATCTACATCACTTGTAGCAATTCCCAACATTCGTGCTCTGATCTCTGCCTTTGCGCCCTCCTCGATTTGAATGGTAGGATTGCCATTATCATCATGACCAGTCCAATTCTTACTAGTAAAGTTCTTTAAATTTAATAAAGCAGCTTGTCGAAGTTCTGAAGGGACGGTTGAATGAGAAGCAATTGATGCAAGCGTGGAAGGAAAAGCTGGATCAGTTTGAGCAGATTTAAGAAAGATTTCTGCTTGTCTGCGGGGTCCATCTGCAGATGATTGTGTATCTGCTAGTATTTGAAGGAGTTGTGTCTCGTGCTGTGAGGCCATGTTTGATTCTTCAAATTAAGAAATCGAATGTAGAAATGAAATAAAATAGAAGAAATAAAAGAAGGGGTATCTCAAAGAATTGAGTGACACCTTTTTGAGGGGGGTTGTAGATAATGAATGGGGTGGGAGTGAATAAATTTGTGAGAGAGAAGTGTTGGAATTAATTCGTAGTCGGTATCACGGTAAAGTTGATCGTCGCGGTTGAGATTCGCGTTTGGTAAATTGATATGATTTGACCTCATAATTCACCAATCATGGGTCCCGATTTTAGAGTTTTGTGGTGGGTAGGTAGGTTGGTAGATCTTATCGATTAGATAGATTCTCGAGCTTTCTTCAAAAAGATTACTAGGAAACACTATCAATGATTGATATCGTATTTTGAAATGCATAGGTAATGGATATGTATGCACTGGGAAACTATGAATTCCCAATAATGATATCAAATGACAGGATATGTATGTCATGATGGAGTAACGACAACTACCTACTACCATATACCTACAGTCCAAGTCCCAAAGCAAGCAAGCAGGCAAGTCAGTGAGGATTCCATATCAACCACCAGGCATTCTCTACCAAGTCGCCTCTCAACCAACAAGCTCTTCAACTCTTCCAAAAAGTAGCTCACACACAACTCGATAACCACCCTTTCCATCCACAATGCCGGCACGCCCTCCACCCCTCAGTACCCCTCACTCACTACACACGCATCTCCTCTCCTTCCTCACTCTTTCAATCCATACAATCCTACATGCGCGCGGTCTCTATCCTGAAAATACCTTCCTCTTAACGCGCGCTTTTAATTTCCCGTAAGTTTCCTGGTTCTCTTCTTCTCAATCCCATTTCCTATCAATTTTGAGGTCTATCTCTACATCAGATCTCCAATCTCTTCTCTTCTTTTCTTTCCCCTCCTCAAACTCCCAATTAACCAGTCCCAAGTGTCCCTCAAAACCGCCACCCAGAACTTTGCGCCTACATAAACTCCTGCGTCAGCGCTATAACCCCTCACCTACAAGCTGGAACAATCAATACCGTCTCCATAGTAATCTACTCCGATTCTCCTGCGATCGCACCCTCTTCCTCTCCTGCCAATATCTCTTCCTCTCCTCCCACAGAACCTTACCCATCTTCTTCCCCCTCAGTCCAAATACTCGAACGCTACATCTTTAATCTCTCTTCCTTCCCCCCTATTCCCTTCAACGAACGCTTTACATTCCTCGAAGGACGCGCTCCTGCAGATTTCAATGCCATTCGCAATATTGATGTCGAGGAAGAATTACGTGCTTGTTTAAGAAAACTAGCCTACAGTGCGAGTAAATTGGAAGACTTAAAGAATCCGCAGGAGTGTACATGGGGAGTTGTTATGGAGATGAAAGAAAATGAGGGAGAGGGGAATGCGCCAATTGGACATCCACAGCGATGGGAACCGGCGGTAGCGGAGTTGCAAATCCCAACCGGAGGCGCGACAGATATAAAAGGGAAGGAAAAAGTCAGAGATAATGAGCCGGAAACTAGGAAAGAGAGTAGAGTTGGCAAGGCTAGAGGAGGTGTCAAGAGTACAGCTATCAGGGCAGTGGAAGTAGGAGATTTCATCATGGAAGCTTGGATTGAAGAAGGAAAAGCCAAGTTTGAGAACCAAGAATCGCGCTCCCAACAAGAGACAGCAACATGAGTATGATTGATGAGCCATCATTGCCACCCAAATGAACAAAACAAAAGGGCGTCTACACCAACAAAAATAGCATTCGCAGAGCTGGAAACCAGCCGTAAGATACATGCGCCGTGTAGTCATCAGTCGTCAAACTCAGGTCTCAAAATCGTAGAAGTCTATCTACCTACTACCATCCCCGGATTCAAATGATTTTGCCTTATTATGGATACACAATCCTCAACGCAGTTGGAGTACTCTACTCCATCCCTCCCTCACATCCCCAAAAAACTCGAAATCTAAACCAAGAGTCTAAAGGAGAAGGGGATGGGAAGGGGATTGAAGAACTGCAAGTGAGTATACCTATCTACCTACCTACCTAGGTAGTTATGCATGTTTGAAGTAAGTAAGACTCTAACTATGCATAAAGATTCAAAGATATTTATCCACTCCATCTGTCTATTCATCCGTCTATCCATTCATACAAACCCAAAACAAACCATCTATCACTCAATCCAGGTGTCGTTCAGATCTCTGGTCTGGCAAAATTTAAGAAGACCCTCGAGCTTTGAGATGGTCTGTCATCTATACTACCATCAGCAAGTACCTACCTACCTAGGTAGGTAGATAGTATCACTATATCACTGTGTCACTATCATGGAATATCATACGAGGATATGAATCATGTAGTATAATACATATAACACAGTATAGTATAATGTACAATAAATGCCTAAAATAACACTTTTCATGTGTGTACGCATGCTTGTATTTATATGTATTGATATCTCAAATGTCAATTTTGATATGATACACGTAATACGATACGATACGATACAATTCTAGATTTCTCTCTCTCTCTATCAAGTCAAAATGTTAGCGCTCCATCTTATCCGCCCAGTGAGATTGAATGAGATACCGTGGTATGCCATGCTCAGTGCTATATGCAATGTAATCTAAAAAGAAATCCGCTGCCGCTCATATAAAATGAAAAGATGGTGATGGATTTTCTTTCAGCCTTTACCACCATTTCCCCCCCCCAACCCAAACCTAACACCACCCATATTTTTCATTTCCCCACCACTCCACCTCCTCCACCGTCCCCTCTCCCTCACCATACCACATCAAACTGGCGACACTCTCCTCCTCCCTCTCGACCTTCCGATGGATGCCCTTCCCCCCTAGCTCCGACCTATTCAACAGTTCTTCCACCAACTTTGTCGGATTCCAAAACTGCACATCGTTCATTTTCCAATCCCTCGCTTCCCTCTGCGCCTCCCGCAACACCGCCTCTAATTTCTCTGCGTTCTCCGCACTATTCGATTCATCCTCGAGTACCAAGCGCAAGATATGCAGACAATTTCCCGAGGAGGGGGAATTGACGGGGCCGTAGTAGCCGCGGGTCCAATAGGCCCAGACGCGGGAACCGGGGGTTGTTCCGGCGAGGGCGCCTTTGATTTCGGGGGCGCGCCCGAAGATGGAGACTGACATGACGTTTTCGCGGAGGTGGTGCCATTGGATGGTGGGGTGGTCGGGGAGGAGCGCGATGTGGGTTTTGTGGTCGTTTGCGCGGGAGAGGACGCGGCGGATGTAGGTGGTGTCGAGGTCGCAGAGGGGGGGGAGGTCTTCTTCTTTTAGGAGGGTGGTGGGATGGGAGGAGGAGGTGGTGGGGGTGGAATCTGCGGGGTTGGGTAGAGGGGGGAGGGAAATGTGCGAGGAGGGGAAGGGATGCCAGCCGTGGTTTGCGTAGAATTTTTTCCCTATGTCGGAGAAGAGGATGGAGGCGGGGGTTTTTTGACGTCCGGGGATATTGGGGTCGAGTTGCCATGTTTTGAGGATGTTGCCCAAGTCGGTCATCATTCGAGAAGCATATTTACGGCCTCGATTTTTGGGAGGACAAAAAACAGATCCAATGGAATGGATGATAACTTCTTCGACTTTTCCTTCTTTAGATATAAAAGCTTTTTTACGGAGGGATTCGCAGGAGGCATAGATTTCCCGGTGGTTTGGAGGCGCGGATTTATCGACCAGACACCAGTAGGTTATTCCATCTTCTGAGGTTAAGGGAACGCTGGCTAGATATTGTTCTCGATGAAGATAATCTGATTTGGAAAGTGCTTTGCCCCATTCTTCATAATTCTGATTCCACGTTGCTACTTTTTCTTCTGGGGTTGGATGAGCCAGGTGAAGATCTGGGGAATTGTAATCTGGAAACATGTTTGAAGGGTGAGAAAGTAGATTGAATGAAAGATATCTATGTAGGAAGATAGATATATGAATAGAAGCTTCTTTGTAGGATTTGGCACCCTAATAAAGTTATTCTGTTCCCTCTATTGTGGGGAATTGAACTTTGATAAGAAAGTAGATATGTGGTAAAACCTAACAAAAGAAAAGTAGATAGATGATAGTATGCATTTCCTGTGGGGAAAGGGTCCTCTTTGAAGGAAGGGATTCCATATCTACCTTCTAAATACGTCTTTTAGGTAAAACCATCAGACTAAGTAAAGACCAAAGAATGATTCAGAAGTGAAGGATTAGCAATTGGTGAATACTTCCACATCAAATGATCATAATCTCCGCATGAAGCTGAGTTAATCTTAGTCAAAGCTCTTGCCTTTCAAGGTATTGATGACTAGGTACCGGTATGCTCAACCATTGACAAGTTCGTATTGAGGAAGTCGATGATTTGATGGTTGGTGGTTTGAGACTTTGAGGAAGAAAACCGGTGAGATCCGGGGCCGACAATAACCGGATTTATGAGGGCCTAGGCTGAGATATGCTTTCCGCTATGTTGATGACGAAACAAGAGAAGCTTCATGATCTTCTTGAATGTTTCTTCAATACTTTGAATGAGAGAGGATGTATAGCTAGGTCGGTATATAAGGGACATACTTATGACCATAGATATTGAATCGAATTGAAGTTGTGTATGTAATTCCATATATAGCAATCAATTGGAGAGCATGAATTAGATGAAATTGTCCAGGCTAAACATACGGTTAATCTCGGGGAATCGATAATGATAAGAAATATATCATCATGTGAAAGTCTGGAGAGAAGATGATCTTCTTTTTCGTAAAACCATTAGGTGGAGGATCTAAATATATGTAGAGAGTACCAAATTACTCCGTCTGACAGAAAGTACAGCAAGTACAGCAAGTACAGCAAGTACAGCGTAAAGAACGTGTTAAATGTTTTTCACTGGACCGATTCAATACGATTGTGGCATCCTTAATATGTTGTGTTTGGATACTCAAATACCCGTGAATGAGAGATGCTCAGAAGAATTTCCCGATCAACGATACTGTACATTATCGGATGTCGTATTGGTGTGAAGTATATGCTGTGTCTTTTTTGAAGAATCAATTACTTTATCTACTACATGAGAAACCTCTTTCCAGAATGATTCCATTGGGAATGTGAGAGGGTAAGAATTGAGTGAAGGATTGATGATAGGTAAGAGAATAGGGGGGTTTCCATACGTCTATTCTCTTCAAAACGCTCTCATAGAGTGAAGTTGGAAATTGATTTGACGATATAAAATGTAGACCTGGATTTTAATTGTATGGAACGTGATTAAGTAATTATCGAGTAGAAATGATTGGAAACTCGATGTACGTAAGTCTTACGTACCTACACTTCCATTTAATAAAGCCCCTTCTAGAAGAATTCCGTTTGTGTATCTAGGTACCGCACCTACACTTCCTATTTCACACCTCACCCCTTCACTTTTCACTTCCACCTTCACACTCCTCTACCACTTTATCGAGTGATGCAGCATCTTGCCAATGTGGGGCTTTTTTTTACCCTTTCCCCTCGTCCACGCTCCCTTAGTCTCATAGAAAAAGTCTGTGCTTCATTTGACAGGACAAGGTAGTGAGAGCTCTGACCAACATGGAAATGTGGAATTAAATACCTACATCGTAGTATGGTTGTAATATCGTAATATCGTAATATCCTATCTATCGTGCCTATCGACTCTCGAGCTGCCCTGGTAAGAGATGGGAAAAAGGTGGAGCGGATTATCATGTTCAACCTATGATCTTCCACCATTTCTCAATATGCATACTCGGTAGAGATCTCTACCTAGGATCTACCGGTCATCATCATGAACCATTTATTTACCTTAGCTTCCTTTTCTCAACTCTACCTTCCATTTTCACTCTTCACTCTTCATTCTACACTCTTCACTCTTCACTCTTCACTCTTCACTCTTCACTCTTCACTCTTCACTCTTCACTCTCTTATACTACCTACCACTTACTAGGCAGGTATGAATAATAAATTGACATTTGGGAATATCTTCTTAATTCTAATTCTGTTGGCAAGTTCAACTTCTTCTCTTCTTCATACAGTACTTTCCTATCAAATCAGTACAGAATATACTTGAAACTTTACATCATTCATTGTAAGGTTACAACATAATACAATATAAATTTGGAAAACTCTACATACTGTTGCATCATACCTACATACGTTTGACTGCATTCATAACCCCTCACTCTCCAACAAAGATACAACTTGATATACCTGCCCAGGCGAATATCATAATTCTTCACTTCTCCGTGGTATGATCTTATTCATTACTTTTCATCTTCCAACCTGGAGACTGTGAAAATATAAATATCGTTTCATGTTTCTTCTTTCCATACATGAATAGACGATATACGACTAGCTTTTCTTCCGTCGAGTCTCTGCTAGTCTAGTCATCACACATAAAGTCCGGTTCCTCTTCGGAATCGGCACATTCACTTCGAGAACCGGATTCGGATTCGATTCCCCCAAAGCTTAAAAGAAGAATCTACTAACGTCGAATAATCTACTAGTACACTCCTAGTGCCATCACATTAGATTCTATAGAATGTCACTCAGTTCACTCAGTTCACCAGTTCTCTTTACTTAATATCCACCCACTACCCTCGACAAGTTCAAACGTCTTGAATATGCAAACGATCATTCTCACGACACTCTTTACCAATATTCCCTCTTCAACGACTTACATTATTCCAAAAAAAACCAACTACTCAAGAACTCATTATATTGATCAACCGCCAACCGCAAACAAATTCACTGTGACGACATGAGTCAAGCAGCTCCAGTGAACCATACGAATGGTCCACCGAGAGATAAACAGCCGTATATTCAAAATGCAGTGAATAACTTTATCGAAATATCGGATTCGGACTCTGAAGGCTATGAAGATGATTTTCATGTACCTCAAGTCCCCGCACACGCCCCACATCTAGATTTACAACATCATCAACTCGGAGCGTATTTTGGTGCCAATAACCAGATATTTGATCTCGAGGATAACAACCTAGTGTACCCAGGTCGATTACCTCAACCCGCAGTTGCAGTTGCAGCTGCACCCGAAAATAAAGCAATGGCCAGAAATCCTTCTTCTGTCAAGAATGAAGAGGGGGAAATGAATTGGGCTCAATGGATGGATGAGGAAAATGACGAAGGTATCAATCGTGTACTGTTGGAAGATTATACCTTTCAAGCGGAATACAATCGAGCTTCACACCCTTCTCCTTCGTTTGTTGATCCTTCTCGTCTCCAGCAACCATTTCAATCATCACCAAACAATTCAAATCAACCTATGATGGAAACAAAGACGGAATGTATTAATTCAGTTGTTGCTGTCTTTCCAGAGATTTGTAGGGATCATGTCGCGAGTCTTTATGAAAAGGTATCTTTCACTTCTGATCGATTGATTGCTCACATATTGGATCAAGCGGATACTGGAACCCCTTACCCAAAAGCAAAAGATGTCCAGAGGCAATTGAAGAGAAAGAGAGTACTCACCGAAGAAGAGGAAGCTATACAAAAATATGAAGCTGTCGGTCGCATCGTTGGGCCTGCTTTATATTTGGAGCGGACACTAATGTGAGTATATCATATGCTTCATCTCAATTACTTATCCATTTCCTCGTTCTATTTTTCTTTTGCTAACATTTACCTAGTCGGAGCATCCTTTCATTTGAGTTTCCAATAACTCCATTGACCTTTGTAGATGAAACGCTACGTTCTACTGGTCATCGTCTTTTCTCCGCCTATCGCACACTCGAGGAAGCAGATCGAACTTTTGATGCTAATAATCCACCATTTAGGAGAATTAAAACTCCAAGGAAAATGCCACATGAATACCGAGATGGCAAAATTGAGGAAGCTATTCAAAAGAATGAATCGCCCGAGAAGACGGAGACTTTAAAAGAACTACTCGTATGTCGGAAGCTTCGAAAGGCTGCGGAAAGTCGTCGCCTCGCCGAACAAGAAGCAATACTTGCAGAAGAAGAGAATCTAAAGAAAGCTGAAGCCGAGGGAACCATGTCAGAATGTTGTTGCTGCTTTTCGGACTATCCACTCAATCGCATGGTGCATTGCAACAATGAAGAAGTCCTACATTGGTTTTGCCGTGGATGTGCACGACAATCAGCGGAGACCGAAATAGGAAATTCCAAATATCTACTCATGTGTATGTCCACGGATGGATGTGAAGCAGGGTTTTCTCTTGAGCAAAGGTGAGTATTCTCAATCATTAAGTCTTCAGATTTATACTTATCTATTATGTAGAAATCAATTCCTAGACGAATTAACCATCGTCGCCTTGGAACGTAATGAAGCAGAAGCTGTCTTACGTATGGCTGGTATTGAAAATCTTGCCAGTTGTCCATTTTGTCCATTCGCGGCAGAATATCCTCCTGTCGAAGTTAATCGAGAATTTCGATGCGAAGCTCCTGATTGCGAAAAGGTCAGTTGTCGACTTTGTAAATTAGAGTCACATATTCCTATGACTTGTGAAGAAAATACCAAGGCAAATGGTTTCTCGATTAGACGACAAATTGAGGAAGCAATGTCTGCAGCAATGATTAGGACTTGTAACAAATGCGGTACTCCATTTGTAAAGGAAGAAGGTTGCAATAAAATGACATGCACACGCAATGGATGTTATAACGTCCAATGCTATGTTTGTTCCAAATCATGCAATTACGATCATTTTAATGATGTAAGGAGAGGTGGTAAAGAAGGAAATTGTCCACTATTTGAATCAGTGGAGGAACGACATAACGATGAAGTTAAGAAGGCCGAAAAAGAAGCACTGGATAAAGTTCGTGCAGAGCATCCCGAATATTCCGAGGAGGACTTGAGAATTAAGATGTCGGAAAGTGTCACCAAGGATGATGAAAGGAGAAAGGCTACGGATCCAAGAAATCCATATGCCTTTTATCGACCGGTAGCAATGGGTTAGTACTTCGTAATGATTTTTTCGTTGTTAATTGATACCATAATGTTATATGATCTTTGGCTTTTGGCAATGGCTGGGTAAATCTTAGAAATAGTATTCTATTCTCTCTTCTTTTGAAATCAGATACTAGGTAGTAAGATAAATACCGTTACCAAAGCCCTTGGACCGGATGGATGTTATGTGGTTATTTTTGTTTCCCCCTGTTTTAGAGTAATCATTCAATTGCTATGCATGCACAACGCACACAGACACCATTGCATATTTGCTGACTAATGGGTACACAGTACAACCACAACAATTAGAAGCATGGCCTCGTGATCATGGTGAGTTTTATTCATGTTTCTTTTTTTGTTTTTGTTTCTGTTTTGGAGGGGAAGCAGGGGAAGTGAGGTTAAAAAATGGTGGTAACTAAATATATGTGTACTTTTTTGTAGTTTTTAAAGTGATGGTTTCAAAGTTGAAACGGAAATTTAGGAGGTTTGGGGGGGGGGAATGGGGGGAAGGGTTAGAAGAATGGGGAATTGAGGTGGATTGGGATAGATAGGTAGATTGAGAGATTGGGGGGGGGGAGATTATCTTGGATATTTTTCTTTTCTTTGGATCTTGGATATAGAGAGGAAAGGAAGGATGTGGTGCAGAAGTTTCTTAACCTTTTTGAAAAAATGTACTAATTTGTTTTGCGGTGGTAGATTTGTATATGCATCGTGGGCGTATGTTTCAGGATAGGCTTAGGAGGCGTCGTCAAAATGTAAGAAGGGTGATGGGTAGAGAGGGTGAAGGGGAAGATGGAGAAGATGATGGAGGAGATGGAGAATATTTTTTCCGGAATATGGAAAATAATATGGTTGGGGCACCGCGGCATGTGAATGGTGATGGAGATGAGGATGAAGGTGAAGGTGAAGATGAGAATGAGGATGGGGATGAGGAAATGGATGAGATTGGGGACGAGGAAATGGATGAGAACGAAGGGGACATACAGCCCGAACTCCCTGCTCAGTATATGGAAGCTAATTACTGGAATCAACCTTTCGATCTAGTTGCTCGTCAATATCTCGAAGATGCAAGAGCAATGAATGGAAATGTGGAGAGGGAGGTTCCGGGTGTACTTCCGGCTCGCATTCCCGTTCCTGTTCCAGTTCCAGTTCCGGCGTTTCGAGAATTTGCTCCGAGTCCAGCTCCAGCTCCAGTTCAATTACCCAAACTAAAACCGAAACCCAGACAGCGACATCTGATTGAGGATTTGCAAAAACGAAAATTCTTTTTGAGGAGAAAAGTGGATGATGGTCGGAATGGGGGGTTGCCGGGTGATGCTTTTGAGAGGATGGAGGTGATGGGACTGGCGGGACAGATGGATGCGGTTCTGGAGGATGAGGATGAGGAAGAGGGTGGAGGGGTTGAAGGTAGAAGGGAGGGATTTTTCGGAGAAATGGATGGGAGACGTGGTGCGGGTGTGGGTGAGGATGGGAATGTGAATGGAATGGGAAAGGAGAAGCTTCCTATTCCACAAATACCTCAGGCACCGCGTATTTTTGCGAGAAATAGAGATGAGGAGAGAGATGCAGGGAGAAGGGGTGAGTTGTTGAGGGAAATGGAAGAGGCGTATCGTGTGTGAAATGAAGAGAAGATGAGGGCAAGGGGAGTCGAGCTACGGAGGGAGTTGAGAGAAGAACAAGACGGGCTGGGCGAGGATAGAGAAGAGGTTATGAATCTGCCAAGTCCTGTTCTACCGATTTCTCCAGTGCAACTGGGTGGTGCGAGAATGGGTGGTGCGAGAATTGGAGAGGGAGAAGAAGAAGTCCTCGAGTTTGAACGACAACTTCGTGAGAGGTATGGTTTAGGGGGTGAGGATGGGGAGGGGGATGGAGACGGAAATGCAGATGGGAATGCATATGGAAATGAGAATCTCCTTCTTCCAAATCCTGTCTCACGGCATGGAGATGGGAATGCATATGGATATCAAAATCCTATTTTCCCAAATCCTGTCCCAATGAATGGAGATGGAGATGTAAATGAAGATGCATCTGCAGAGAAGGAGAGGGAGAGAATCCGAATGATAGAAATATATAGAGAAAGGGCTCGACAATTCCACGGATTAAATCACCCTCAATATGCGAATAGAAATGGAGATGCAGAGATGGAGGGAGAGAGAAATCAAGACAGAGAAAGAGAAAGAAAAGCCCAAGAAGTTGCTCGAATTCGTGAACGGTATCGATTGCGGGGTGAGAATGCATACGGAGATGGAAATGCAGATGCGGCTGCGGCTGCAGAGAGGGAGAGAATCCGAAGTGCAGGAAGAGAAGCCGTGGAATTTGCACAACAAATTCGTGAACGGTATCGATTACAGTTTGAGAATGGGAACGGGAATGGGAATGGAAATGGAAATGGGAATGGAAATGAGGATGGAGTTGCAGATGCGGCTGCAGAGAGGGAGAGGGAACAAATTCGAGACCGAGAAAGAGAAGCCCAGGAGCTTGCTCGACAACTTCGTGATCAGCATCGTTTTCAATTTGCGAATGAGAATAATCAATTTTCCATTTATCCTCCTCTACCTCAACCTCAACCTCAACTTCGACCTCGATCTCCTATCGCCGGACCTCCTCGTCTAGAAATTGGAGATGCAGGAGAAATTAGAGGAATTGTAGAGAATCCTCCTCCTCCTCCTCCTCCTCCTCCTCCTGCTCCTCTTTGGGTTCAGCATCAAAATCTCTTAGGGAGGGATAGAGATCGTTTGGCTGGGTATTGGAGAAGAGGGGAGTTCTTTGATGGGGGGTTTTTGCTTTTGGAGGCGGAGGCGGAGGCGGATGTGGAGGCGGAGGTGGAAGTGGAGGCGGAGGTGGAGGTGGAGGCGGAGGTGGAGGCGGAGGTGGAGGTGGAGGTGTAGACGAGCGTTTTCCTCCTCATATGGATCCGTATGGTGCTTGGAGGCAATTGACGAGGAAAAGAGAGGTAGAGAGAGGTATTATTGAGGGGATTCCGATGCCTGGGGAGGATGTGTTTAGTGATGAGGAGGGTGGGGTGGGTGAGGAAGGGAAGGATGGGAAAGGGGAGGGGAAGTGAGGGAGAAAAAAAAGGGAGGGAGAGGGATTGTATGATTTGGAGATTGATAGTTGGGGATGAGGTTAAGGTTGAGGTTGAGGTTGGGAAATAGCAATTTTTTTTTCTAAATATTTGAACAGGCTGGCTGGTATTTGTGAATATCTTGCTCCCTCGCTTACCCTCCCTCTTTTTCACACACACACTCTCCCTCTTTTTCACACACATACTCTCTCTCTTTCTCTCTACAGATAGATAGACAAATAGGTGAATAGATCGATTAATTGATTGATTTATAGACAGACAGACAGGTAGATAGAATACAAACAAGTAGATAGATAAAAAAACAAATAAAAAAAACAAAAAAAACAAATATATTCATAGAATTGCATTGTAGGTTTCTAGAGGCTAGAGGCTAGAGATGAATTGAATGAATTGAATGAATTGAATGAATTGAATGAATTGAATGAATGGATACGGATATGGATATGGAAATTGAGTTCTAGGGTTTAGTAATTACAGAATCTAGAGGCTGCAGTCTAGAGTCTAGAGATTAAGAATCTAAAGAGATGGAGAGATAGAAATAGAGAATCGAAAATCAAAGAAAGATATTACTCATATACATACATATATATACATGTCGCAAATAAAAAGTGTAAAAAGTGTGAAAAAAAAAGAAAAGAAGATAAAATAATCATCGATCTTGATTTTTATTTTTTATTTTTATCCTGTAGAACTTATAGAATAGTATATCAGGTTTTGCGAATTGAATTTCGAAATTCAGAAATAAGAAATATTAGTGTTTAGTTATGTTATTTGAAGTTGAAGTAAATGGAGTACTTACTATGATGTTTTTTTTTACTGATGTGTATATTGAGGATGGTTAGAGAATGCTCTCAAGCGAGGTATAGGAATTTTACTCTTTTTATGGATTAATTCATATTGATTGATGCGTGACAGATGCCTTTTTTGTGCGGTAAAAGTTTCGTTTTGATGTTTGAAGGAAGTTGTGAGATGTAATTACAGGATTCTAATTGCAAATTCTGATAATAATCAAGTAAGCCAAGATTAAAGACAGGCAATTTAAGCTTGAATTAAATATGCTTGGCTAATAAAGGATGGGGTTGATAGATATAATGTACAAATTTCACAAGCGGCGGCAGCTAATATACTAGGGTGATGCTAGGGTTATACCAAAATCATTCACATTTTTGAAACTATATACTGTATTTACAATTCTGAATGTATCTTGTCTACGAAACCTCGTGGAGTTTACTAAAGAAACAGAAGCGAGGAAGTTCGTTCATACTAGGTACTTGCTATCTGATGGGATTAGGCAGAATGAATCTGGTTGATCAGGTTGTCCTCGAAGTCCATGAACATCGGACCAAGTTGGAAATGTAACACTATATCCTTCCCCCGCACGACTCCAAATTGAAACTTCTTAACTTTGATGGTACATCATCAAAATGTGGCGTGTAATTCTGCAGTAAAGAGTCCACGGTCATGTGTGTGTATCTCTCGCGAAGAGCCTCCTTTCCCCACTCGATAAGCGAGCGACTAGTATTGCTAGTGTCATCGCCAGAATTGCCTTGGCGATTATCATTTCTCTTCTTCCTTATCATCGTCAAGATGAGACTAGCATCAGACAGAGCTTTAGAACGAGGATACTCTCAGGCTATGAACTTTTTTTTAGTACGGAACCCTAAAATAGAGTGCTGCTGAATGAATCACTAGGAAACTTGCGAGCTCGATGATCATGAGTTGGATGATGATTAAACAAATAGAAGGCAAAATTGAATAAGAGAATAGTGGAGTGATGGAATAGTGAAAGTAGTATACTTTGAATCACGTAAGTATATCTTCGTTTCGTGATTTATGTATCCTCGCTTCTACTAGTGAAGGCTTGATTGATTGATTGATTGATTGAATTTGTGACGAATCGTCATATAAGTGGATCGCTTAGCGTTCACGTGATCCACAATCCTGTATATTATCACTTCTTACTGAAGAGCCCTTTTGGCTCTTCACCTTAGTATTCTAAATGATACAAGTCGTCACAGAATTTATGTTCACCTTCAGTCTAAGACTATATAGGACGACTAGGCCTTAGGGGCCTAGTGAATAACTTTTTATTTTACAATAATGGGAATAAACAATTTGGGGAAGTGTAAACAAA
>PQXI01000250.1:0-47047 GCA_004786145.1 Botrytis paeoniae | reverse complement strand
ATATTTATATTTATATTTATATTTATATGCATTATGCATTATGCATGCTTACCTTAGATAGGTGGGTAGATTGGTAAGGAAAGCAAATAACTAGTCGGTAGCTACCAGGTAGGTAAGTAGCTAGCAGATAGGTCGATAGAGTTGCTATTGCGACTATAAGTACAACTACAACTTCAACTACAACTACCTACCCAGACATCCATCTGCTAATACCAAGCTACCAAGGTAATCATTTCCAAGGTTATTACCAAATTACGTCGATGATCAAAAAGAGTCGTGATAAGTGTCATATTACATTATTACCTCCCTCCCTCCCTCCTTCCCTAGCTATTTCTTCTTCTTCTTCCTTCTTCTCCTTCTTCTCATCCAATCATCATCCTTGCTTCTTATTACTGTCTATCATACCATACCTAGCTTTTATCTTACCTTACTCAATCAGTACCAAGAATTTGACAATCAATCAATTCAAGGGAAAAATTGTCAATAATTTCAATAAATCAATGGGTCCCTCGGAACTTTGTCGAAAGAAAACTCAATTTTCTATTTCGTTTGTTTGAAGGATTAATAAAACCTCTCACTGGTGGTAGTGCTTTCCTATCATCTAACTCTATGATGATTAGGTATATGCTTAAATGCTTATATCTCATCTAAATGCCCCAAAACAACTTTTATAAATGCTTCCTTACCTAACCAAAATGAAACCTCTCCTCTAAGGTACTTGATTTATCTACCGAATCCTACCAACTGAAGAGTCCCTTTTGCCGATCGAACCCACCTCTTAATTGACTTTCCGGCTTGATTAGTTTGCCTTGCAAGATGGTAAATTTCACAATCCCCTCACACTCTTCAGGTTTCACTCTTGCTAGCCACATACATTGAGCAGCACCCTTATCCTCATCTTCTCCAGGTACCACTTTCGATGGCATTATATCCCCATCCGTGTTGGCTCTTTCAACTCCGTCTAACCCAAACGCGTCAGATCTCCGGTAGATCATGACGTTTGCACTGTATTTGTGTCCTCCAACGTGGGATATAAAGTATATACCAACTCCTCCTGGTCTATCGTCATCTAAATCGCGGAAAAGTCCCAGTGGTCTCAAATGCCTCTCAAACTCCTTCTTCAGTAATGGCGCACTTTGTCCACATCTTGCATCTCGAGTTTTCTGCGAACAGAGAAGGATAAGTGCTCGATGGGGTGACGGACGTGAAGTGAGTTGTTCTGCGGATGGAAGAGGATCGGGGAGGGACTGGGGTATCGGAATGGGTCCAAGAGGTGTCATGTTGGTAGGGGCTTTGTCAATGAACTCTGTAATCAGAGTTGGCACCGATTGTGGAGTAACGTTGTCAATTACGATGAATGCAGGTAATAGAAGTACAGTCGTAGGCTGCGAATAATCTGTCGAATGTGAAGGTGTGGGTATGTTGGACGCGGAGAGCATAAGCTTCTATGATGGATCATCAGCATGTTTCAAAATAAAACGATATAGGGTTTTTGGTAGGAGGAAGATAACTAACCCCATTACTTGGTTTAACAGAACCGTGGTCGATTGCTTGCATTACACTTCCCTTCTCATCTGCGACATCTCTCACCCAATCTGATTTTCCTGTCGCGACTAGAATATGTGTACTCCATCCCTTGACATGACCATACAGCTCATCTTCCTCATCTATCTTGAAGCCTTTTGGATATTTTACATGACACGATTCGCAATCATGATCACAATCATCTCCATCCACAGCCGGGTCAACTTTTGGGAATATTTGCTCGATTGGAGTATTTTCTGATGGAGTTCCAGGAATTGGTGTGGATTGACCCGAAATAGTTTGCTTGGCAGAATTTAAGAGGGATTTGAAAGTGGAAGCCATATTTTTGGTCTTCTTGCGCGGGGAATTAGTCGCAACTCTTGTGGCATCATGGCTGGTTTTATTTCCAATCCTCGACATTTTGGTGGGGTCCAATACTAACAATACTGTACGATAATTGGTTGCCAGCTAATCGTCATATTCCGGTAAATGTACGGAATAGTGCCCGAGCAACGTGGAATCTCTTATCAGATTCGCTTTGGTTTTTATCTGATGGATTATGGTATATATACGTGAAAGAGCCTCCGAACAAGAACTATGGCCGCAGGAATTGTATCGATTCGATATTTGATATTCGATATCAGGATTGTGGAAGATGAAAGATAGAAGGAAAAGAAAGAAAAGGTTTGAATATGTTTATTTCTCATTCTTATTGTCTGACATGCTACCAATTCGAAGCTTAGAAATATCAATTCACCGTCGGTGTTTTTCTTATGTCCGTATCGAGGATCTGTCTAAGAAGCACTCTACATGCATCTAATCAACAAGCGACCACAATTCTTCAACGTAGACTCCTTCGGTCCCGAATGTCCACCGACGTAAATGAATAAATCCGCGATATCCATTACACATGATTGGCCACACCACCATTAATCTAATCATGCCGCCCAAAATTATATTTCTCACAGGAGCACCTACATATCACTCACTTAGCTGGGACGAATCAAAACTCCAGAGTGACTTCACCGAACCCTTCATCCAATTCCTCCACCTCCCTCATCCATACCCGAACTCCGCACCACGGAATAACAATACGAGTGTCTTGGAATTTTCCATCGCTCAAAACCCAGAATGGCGTGAACTTCCTCTTGAACGAAAATATCTCACCACGGGAGCGTCTCAAGATTATGCTTTTCAACCGCTGTATGGTGGTCATGCTTTAGATTTCTTCTCAGCTACGACTTTTCTCTCGCAATCCCAGGGATATTCACAATCACTGTCTAATTTGGATTCATACGTCTCTGTTGATGATGAAAATTATGATCATCAAGAGGTAGATGGGGTACTCTCTCAATTCTACGAACATTCCTACGCTATCCACGATATCCCCTCGTCTCAAATCACCTCCTCGGATTTTGATTCTACATCCTACTCTACATCCGGATATGATTCTCAGTCTATATTCCCACAATCTGGGGAAAATCCACAGGTGCCGGTGGCAGGTTACTTGACAAATCTAAAGGATATGCCACATGCACAACACTTATCTTCAATAGTCCCGCAAACTATGACAGTTAATCTGATCGTGGGAATTATTTCAGTTTCAGAACCGAGAGCAATATCTACGAGACAAGGAGGAAATGTATCGCTTGTTGAGATATTGGTTGGTGATGAAACGAAAAGTGGATTTTCGATTAATTTCTGGTTATCAGGAAAGGGGAAAGAAGAAGTTAAAGAAGTATTGGAAAACCTGAGAGTTCAGGATATCGTGTTGATGAAGAATGTAGCGTTGGGAAGCTTTAGAGGGAAAGTTCATGGACAGAGTTTGAGGAAGGATATGACGAAGGCTTGGTTGATGTATAGGGAGAAAATTGATAGGAGTGATGTGGGAGGATGTTATGGGAAGAGGGATTTGGAGAGGAAGGAGATAGATGTACAGCTGGCGAAGGTTAAGCGGGTGAGAGATTGGGTGGTGGGTTTTGTGGGGGTTGCGACGACGAATAGACGGGGTGTGAAGAGAGTTAGGGAAGAGTTACCGCCGGATACTCAATGATAGATTGGGATAGTATGTCACGAGCTTGTTCTTCTGACTCGGGTGTATGTACTTGGGATTTTATCTCCTTCGCAAATCCTCTTCCTATTCAGCATTTTCCCAACCCAATATCCGAATCCCTAATACCCCCAATCCTACTCTATCGGCTCCCTCAATCCCAATCACACATCCAATCCTCCCACTCAAGAAAAATCACGCCCCTTCCCCCTCAAAATCCCACCCCAAAAACTCTCCCACCCTATGTCCCACTTCCCCATTATTCCCAATCCTCCCAATTCCCACAAAACAGACAGGGCATTTCGCCGACCGATTTGTCAAATTCGCATGCGGAATCTACTCCTCCAAACACCCCCAACAGAACCGATGTCCACACGGTCTCACAATCGAAACCCGCGCCGGCAACTCTTCCATACAGATAGGACAAATCGGCACCCCATGTGCATCGCGCTGTCCCAGCGGCGAATCATCGGGAAGGAGCCCGAGAATCCATGATGGTGTATTTGGAGCTTTAGCCTGGGGAATGACTCTCGATCGCTGGAGAATCACACGCCGGATTAGTGCTTGTATTTCTCGTAATGCGAAAAGTTCTCAATCGGGGAAGAGATGAGGGAGGAGATCTGGAGGGAGCTCGTCATGCATGGGCCAGGGAACTTCAGCACCGTTGAGGAGAGATACGATTCGATTCCGGAATTGTAGTGCGGGAAACGGGAGATGCGGTGCTTGATCGTAGTGCATGAGGTTGAAAGCGTGGGGAAAGGTACTGAGATTTTGGCTGGTGATGGGTCCGAGGGGGATGGGGAGGAGATTGCCTAGTTGAGGTGGGACATTGAGGATGTTGTCGTCATCGTCTTCTTCGAGGGGGTATTGTATATTTGGAAAGGGGAGAGGATCTCCTCGTGCAGCTGCTAGACGATTTTCGCGGTGATGACGGATGATCTGGTTCTCTGGAGGGGCATCCGGTGGGTTGATGTCGTTTCCTTCTTGTTGGTTATTCATTTTGAGTTGATTGTTATGGGGATCAATAGTTGTGATGTTGATTGATGAGATCGTTCGCTGGTTGATGTTGCAGTAACAATGAATACAATTTTTGAACTCGACTCTTGTTTGCTTCAAAGTGCTTCATGAACACACACTAGCAGTACAACCCCAATTTTCACTCACAATTCTCTTACAACTTCGAACTCAAAGCAGAAATAGAAAAGATTTCTACATGAAAGATACTTAGACACACCGCAAAGATGTACCTATCTAAGCTTGATATCCACTATAAAACTTCTACCATGCTAATCAGTGATTTACCAATGTTCTTTCTGCAAAAATATCATTCAATCAGAACTATTCCATTCATCCATTCATAGTATCTCATTAATCACACCCGTCCCTCGTGATTCTCAGTGAGGGAGGGGATATGAGTATGTATTCCATCTTTATAATATCTAATGAAGTAGTACCCAAATATATATAAAGATCTCGCAGAGTCATCAAGAATACTCGAAAGCGGAATGAGTTTGGAGTATTACCTAGGTATCTAGACATGGTAGGTAAGCTAAAGGTAAAGCGTATACTCATCAGATAGTAAGTTAGCTTCTATTCGGCATTCGTAAAGAAGTTAGTTGGTTAGCTACTTGTGAAAATCAATCTGAGAATATGCAATCTAAGTAATCTGAAAAGTCATCATTCCAGGAATAGAATGGAACGAAACGAAACAAAAAACGAAACAAAACACATCACGATAAAATAAATGTAATTTCATCTCATCTCATCTCATCTCACCAAGAACATACCTATCTACAACCCAAAAGCTGTTCGCCAAAATTCACAATATCCAAAAAGATGACAGGTGACGTCACTACCATCACACACAGTTCTGTACAACATATAATGAATCTTACATCCCTGAGTCAAGCATCAACAACTTGCTGTGAGAAGAAATGATTATTCACTCTATAGGTAGGTAGAGTATGGAACAATATGGAATAATAGGTAGAATATATGTGATAGTGTGGAAGTGCGATTAGTATTACTCAGTTTAGTTACTTGTAAATGTATGTGTATTGCAATGCAATGCAATGCAATGCGATACAGTACACAGATCCTCAACCTCCCGCCGACCCTCCTCGAGAGTCGACCCCCATCCTATCCCTCACCCTTCCTCAAAACCCCATTCCCTCAACTCCCCAGACTCACCCTGCCTAACCCCTCTTCAAAGCCTCCCTAATCCTCTCCTTCAACCCCCCACCCCTCCCCACCCTCCTAATCCCCACTCCACAAACCGGACATCTAATTTTCTGCCCCGCCCCCCTCTCCATCCCCCTCAAATGCGTCATCCAATCTTCTAGACACGTGGTACAAAATCGGTGTTTACATGGTTTTGCAATCGCTACTTTGGTAGGGAGTTCATCTGTGCAGATTGGACAGGTTGATTTCTCTTCTCTGTTGTTTTGGAGAGATGCATCTGCATTTTTATTTCCATGTCCATTTCCGTTTTCATGTTCGAAGAGCGCCAACATCCACTCCGGAGTATCACCTTTATCGCTTGCATCACGAGGATGCGCTCCCTTCGCATTCCCATCCCGCTCCGCACCTCCCTGTCGCTGCTGTAACCCCACCTCCCGATCAATCTCCGCAATCGTCGTACAACCAAACCCCTTCTCCATAATTTCCGGCCAGGGCAATGCCGCACCCTCGAAAATCGCATCCATGTTCTCTCGAACTTGTACTCTCAGATGCTGTAGATCCGGGATGCCTTGGAAGCGAGGATTGAAGTAATTAGAAAGGTTTTGCTCGGTTGATTGAGGAGGTCCAAGATGCTGGTGGGGAGCGAGAGGGTTTGCATTTACGAGCTCGTTTGGGGCGGGGTCTTGGGTGTTGAGGTGAGTGGCTTTTGGTCGGAGGGGCTTGGGGTTGATTAGATAGTTATGCAGTTGGTAGATGAGTGTTATGAGTATTATGAGGGAAAAGATAGATGAAGCGATGAAAGCTGCAAGTGGATTTTTCTCAATCTTTTTGTTTCGAGATTCCATTTTGAGTTGACTGTTGCTCGATATCCCGAAGATTGATTTTAGATAGTCAATACCAATATCAGTAGTTAATGGTATGTTGTACATGACGTTTTCTGTAACTGGCGTTGGTTGGATAGCAAGCTTTCTTGTATTTTGGGTTCTCTGGTGACAAGTACTTTAAGAATTGACTTGGATGATGATTGTTGAGATGTGTATATAGATGAGAATCGACATGAAATTAGATGCTAAATGGATGGATTAAGCTTCAATAGAGAGCTCCTTATATCAGGACCAATATACCACAGACACAGATCAAATACCGTAGGCTTAACTCGAAAACATTGTTCCATAGTAACCGTACACGAGGCTTGCGCGTGAATAAGCGTTAGCTAATGCCTTATTTACCGTATCTTGCTAGCCCAGAAGATCAGTTGCAGTGAAACGTTACAACTCGACATGAGCACATCGATTTGAAGTGTGATAAATGAGTTCGGGTCCATTGTGAATGAAGTGCTTTAAAGTTGCTTCCTGAGAACAGAGCTTGATGTTATAGAGGCTACACATGAACTGAAATTTTCGGCTATCGAAATACGTAGACATGGAAATTATTCACTCGGTGAAGTAATTGAAACCTCTGACTCCTTATAAAAAGATGAAAGGCTCCAGTGCCTGATGCACGCTCACACCAGAATGACGTAGTGGCCAACACAATAAACCCAAATATTCGCTTGATACAACTCAATGACAGAAATCTATTACGACATTAAGCGATCTATCAACCTGTGAAATCTAGGCCTCTTGTTCCAACTCCCCTCAACATCTCCTCTAGTTTCTCGGATACGAAATGCAGCCATTTCAATTCAAAAGATCAAGCAAAATGCCAGACAGTAGCAAACAAGCAAGGAGTTCCTGAGATGGATAGTGGTAGCCAACTTGGCTTTTTCTCGAATGGCTCAAGGTCAAAGATTGTGGGATATATAGCAATACAAGTCTCTAGACTGATTACAGAGAAGTGATTTCTAACCAGTCTGGGTTGCATTCATTTCCATATAAATTTCATTCTATGCATTAGGTTTTCCAACGCCTCACTGCTATAATCGTACAACCATGCGCCGTAATCTTTCCGCGAGACTGTTACTTGCCCTAAATCCCAATATCCTAAATGTACTCCGCAAAGCTTTACTCAGCGACCCAAACAGCAGCCATACCCATACCAGTACCCACACACATACTAGTTACGCCAACTTTTTGATTCGTCCTTCTCAACTCATATAATAATGTGCTGACCTGTCTAGCTCCGGTACAACCGAGAGGATGTCCAAAAGCAATCGCACCACCCTTTGGATTGATCTTCTTCTGGTCGAGTCCTAACTCATTTGCGCACCAAAGACATTGACTTGCGAATGCTTCATTGATCTCGAAAATATCTACATCATCCTTGTTGATGCCGGTCTTTTCGAATACCTTTGGAATAGCAGCCCAAGGACCAATACCCATAAGTAAAGGAGCTACACCTGCAATAGATGCGGCAACGTATTTACCAAGGATAGTTTGACCGAGTTTCTCGGCTGTGGAACGCTTCATCAAAAGAACTGCGGCAGCTCCATCTGAAATCTGAGAAGCATTTCCGGCATGAATACTACCGTCCTTTGCAAAAGCAGGCTTGATTTTACCTAAGCTCTCAGCGGTGATACCTGGTCGAACGCCATCATCCTTGGCAACAGTGATGTCCTTTGTTTCGCCAGTTTTTGGGTCTTCCCATTTGACAGTCAGAGGAGCAATTTCCTCATCAAAGAGACCCTCTTGTTGAGCCTTGAGTGCCTTTTGGTATGATGAAGCCGCAAATGCATCTTGTAGGGAACGTGGAATTCCCTTGTCTTTGGCCATGTTCTCAGAAAGAACGCCCATAGGCACTTTGCAGTTCGCAGATTCTGGATGGGACTCGAGGAGTTCGGAGAATTCTGTTACTGCGCCAGGTCTGCGAATTTAACGTTAGCTTTTTAGTATGCACAGAAATAGAGAAGAGACCCATACCCATATTGCAAACTCATGCTTTCGACACCTGCACCAACACCGATATCAATCATGCCGGACTTAATGGCATTTGCGATATCCACGCATGCTTGTAAACCAGATGAACATTGTCTATTCAAACTCTTGACTGCTGCAGATACAGGAAATCCTGCAGCCAAAGCGGCGGCTCGGAATTCAGTAGCTCCGCCTCCAGGAGGAAGCACCGATCCAACAGCTATGTCTTCTACTAGCCCCGGGTCGATTTTCGAACGTTCAATGAGAGATTTAAATGCGCCAACGAGTAAATCTGCTGCTGCTGTGTCTTTGAAACCTCCTTTGCCACCCTTTGTAAATGCGGTTCGGAGACAAGCTGTTACGACGATCTGGAATAGAGAACGTTAGCAATTGGTCGAGAGGCATGTTTTGGAATAAAATAGCTGTTCTTACATCATCTGGATGCTTCTCCAAGAGCTTCGCGCGGCCACTATCACCCTCTGTGGGTGCAATAGCGCTCTGTGATCCAGCCAAATGGCCGGAAACTTGTCCAAGACGTTTTTGTGCTATGTACACTATTAGCTTTGTTTGCAGTCCTTCACTTGCGATAGATACTTACCAGCTGACATTTTGACAATATATTAATGTAATGTGATCAGAATTCTGTTTTATAGAATGAGAGGTACAGGAATAAAATTGAAGTTATATAAGAAGGAGGAAAGAAGAATGCACGTCGGGGTTGGAGATCGATGGATAGTAATATTGAGGATGCCTCGGTAGGAATTCAACCAATCATGGACGTTAACGGCGATTTTGCACTCACATGCTTTTGCAAGGTTGGTCTCAGAACTGTCCGCCGAAACCAGAACTTAAGATTTTCTGACATACATTGTAAGCTTAACTGGAGGTCACGCACTGATTAGTGAAAGGGTAAGCAATCTTTCACATGTGCACGAAAGAAGCTCTACCGGAACGGCAATTGCTGTTATTGCTGTTGTTTCACTTGCCATGTTTTTTAACGTTGCTCTCTCCTCAAAGCATTGATGCAGCGTTTTGACATGTGAAGTTCAAGGTTTCTTTAATCATCCATGTGGTGTGGTTTTAGTGATTTTTCCACTCAAGCGAGTTTTTAATGGCGTGTATTTAAAATATTCATTCAAACCACCTTTTTGCAAAACACAAATTCCACTATCTTTCAATGCTCGCTCCCCGGATTTTGGTAGAATGTGTATGACGATATCCTTTGCATAGCCCACAAACAGTGGGAGCAATGTGTTGAATCTTCTCTCTCTTTCGATGGCGCCAGGACTCGGATGACAGTTGAGTATAATAGTCAAAGTGTTGTTCTCGTCAAAGTACAACCAGTCATGTCTAAAGATCTTATCGCCGTTTTGCTTTACTTCTATAGATTGACCATTGGTACTCACTCCCGAGATTTAATGTAGCTTTCATCCCGTGAATTTCAGGCCAAGAAGTGGAATCACAGCATGAAGTTGACGATGATTATACCAAGGCAAGTGGAACTCAACGTCTAGCTCTTCAATATTGAATCCATCGAAGATATCTCTCATCTTTGTCAAAAGCTGGGTTGCGTGTTCAGTTTCCTCTCCATAGTCTATTGCATATGGGCGATTTGTACGCCCGTGGACTCCTGGATAATAGGCAAACCGGCAAACTATCTTGATCTGTATTTTTTTCATGCAACCCGAGAATCCTGGGAGGTGCTCAAGCAAAGATTTGAAACTAGTTCTTTCAGTTTGCTCTCTAGCTGGTCGTTCGTAGTCGATGGTTATGGCAAGGGTGCCTCGGCCCGAAATTGACAAATTCTCATGCTCCGGGATATGAGCAATGCCTTTGCGTCGTGACATTATGGTGTTTTTCCAACTGCGAGGGCTCTTTCACTTGTAACTTTCCCAAATCAAAAATACCTCAAGTCTATCGAGGATTCTTGTACTGAATACCAGAGCAGCATAAATGGCGATATAAAAAAGGAGATGGTGTTTCGGAATCTCTTAAAACATCAAGTAACACATTATTTCACAAAGCATTATTGCAAAAACAAACGTGTCAGATATGGCGAGAGTACTACCACCTAGTAGATCGTTCCATTCCAGTCGGCTGAGTTTCCCAGTACCGGGGTTTTGGCTCCAGATTGCTAGAACTTTCTATACAACTTTACGTATCATTTATAGCTTTTGAATTGAATAAGTTGTGGTATCTTGCTTGAATATCTTCCTATTTAGTGATGGATAGAAATAGAATATATTTGCACAATTACCATCATGGAATCAGATCCAAAATCTTTCAACATAGTATATGCAGATAGGTAGTTGAGCAAAGCCCAAGATATAGTTCTCTTGGTCGATCTTCCAAATTCTTCAATTACCCAGGTATGTTTATAAGATCTCCACAATGGCCTGTCGCGGTACAAAGACTTTCAGGAAATGTTTCAAAACATCAAACATCTGAAATTTCATTCTTCTTGAGTAGCACTCCAGTAGTCTTGATGCTTCTATTGATTCAACGCACAAAGATATATAGCACTGTACAAACCCCTTTTGAACTCTGACAGCAATAAACTTCATCCTCGAACTAGAATCGTACCTTTTCAACAAACATCAAAGAGCACAGAACACAATGCGTCGTTCGGAGCTTCAATACGATAACAATGGTAAGCTCACGATTAAGTTCGACTATAAAAAATCCACAGCTGTGTGTTACCTTTCACAATATGCCTCGAACGTCCGAACAATACACTTCAAAATCAAATTCCCAACTCCGAACCGCAACGACTCTGATCTTATGAGAGTGACAGGAGAAATCGAGGATATTGTCAACGTCACTAACAACGAATTCACAAACGTGTCCCAATTCGAAGTGACATTCTTCCTACATAGACTCGATGTAAATCAGCTCTCAAGTGCTCTTGCCTTTCGAAGACTCGGTCTCAGAGGATGCGAGTTGACATGGATTCGGACTGGCTTGAAGAGCTTGAAAGTATATATGGCGGGGGAAATTACAGTAACTATTGTCCCGATGATAGGGACGAGGGGAAGTACGGATAGCCTCGGACTCGGAGTAGGCGTTAGAAAATAGGGATTGATACTTGGTAGATGACTTTATTGTTATGCTCATTTTTGGTATATAGCTGGCAGATTACAGGGGAGTATGAAGGGGTACTTGAATAATACAATACAGATATTCTTTATAATACAGCGTAGTTTGTCGTGTAAGGTGAAATATTTACAATAGCTACCGAGAATCTCCTCGTGGCAAGACACAAACTCAAAGTTAGAATATAGCTAGTGCTACTTCACGAAGTCCAGCGCGTTTTGTATCAAAGCTCATATGATTGTTCAAAAATAGTTTGCGGTGCACTTAAAACATGGCTTGGTTGGTTTTACAGAAATATAAATCTACATTTTCTACAATATATATTCTATTTCGTATAGTTCTTAGTGTATATAGAGCCTCTATGTCTAATGTTCAGCTGTTGTGAATTTACTAAGTGATTGATTAAGCGAAATTTACTGGTATGTTTCTGGAATAATTAGTATGAGCCCCTCCCTCCTACTTATATCGGTAGAAGAAATTACCAAGGGTCACCAGGGCACTGCTGGCAATGGGTGGGTCGGATGATACAATCAAATTGAATAATGGATAGATTGAATTGGGCTGAGTGCTATAAGATAGTAACCTATGATTGATTGATTCGAGACGGGTTTTAATTGAAGAATTTTGGAAGTAATATAAATTCCTATATGATTGAATAGTTTTAATCGAACCCTATAGAACTTCCGTTTAAAGCCTCGATTTAAAATCTCGAATTCCGCTTTGAAATCTATTTTAGAATTAAGTTTTTTAAACAATTACTCATAATCACCTATAAATGTTAACAAACAATTTCTAACCAATCAATAAACTAAATCAGAAATGACCCAATAGACTTTTCGAGATTAACAATCTGGATTGAGTTTAAATAAAGAAAGCACGAAATCTATCTAAGGAGGGCACTGCACTAGGGACTTGCTCGATAAAATGAAAAGCGATTGCGGCAAGATAATGGCTTCAGTTCATCAAGTCTTGCGTTGAACATCTCATACCCAATACCCGATCCCCAGAGTAAGGAGACATATTCTTGTAGATGTTTTGAAGCGGAGAGATCACTAAAAGTGCGACAAACTTTTGATGTCACTGGGTTGAAGGGATCTAATTCATACTTAAATTCGGAACTAGATATGCGAACTAAAATCCTACGCTCTACGAAAGAATGCAAACAGATTTGACTGATTATCGATTATTTCCTGGCTGCAAACTGTAAGAAATACCCTTTGGATTCATCTAGATACTAACACGAAAGGTATCTCAAAGCCTTGGTGGATCAATTATACTTTCCAGTGATCTATTGCAAGCACGTAGAGAATTAGCAGACGCGGGGAATAGCTCGTGGATGACAGCCATGATCATCTCACCGCAAAGATTTGTGAACCGGTTAAATTTTGGTGAAGTGCCGGAATTGGAGCGTTTACGAAGTTCCTTAATTCTGCGCTCAACGAGCGAGCCTACTGGTATCTCTTTTCCATTTCCCCCATCAAGAACGACAAAAAGTGTCAAGGCCGGCTTCAAGCCAAGGAAACAATCTGCAAAATTGAGGTAGTCGGATTTACGTTCATCAACCCGAAAGACAACCCTGACCTTCTTGACGTTCCGACATCCATTGATTAGTAAAACCATTTTGTTAATCAACCTCTTGCGTTCATTGAACATGTGTACCAACAAGTATTTGCGCTTCAATGGTGTAACTTCGATACGGATGTTCACTGCTTTGCTCAGGCAGAGAGGGAGAATTTTGAAGAATGGTTCCTTCAATTCCTCGCGCTCATCCACATGCTTGATTTCCTTGCGTAGCTTATACTTCTTGGTGTGGTTGATTTTGATGAAAAGCCTTCTGCGCCGGAATTTTAGCCATGGATGAGTGGTAATCTTTCTTTCCAGTTCGGAATTGCGCTTCACTTCGATGATGTTTGGTCCCCTTCTCCAATAGCAGTGGAGCGTCAATTTCGTGAAATCCAGATTGTAGAGAGGAACAACAGCCTGGAGCTGAGGAATGTATGGGTCGAATTTATTCTCCTTCTTCATGTGAAAGATTACCACTAACCTATCGATCTGGTTAGATTTGTTCAATAATTCCCTTATATTTGTCAACAATTCGGTTTTCGAGTGGTATCTTCGCGGGCTCGTCTGTCTCCCGGATCCCGGCATAACATCTCGATGCGGATCCTCCTGGTATGTTGTAGATATTCAGGGAGTCGTGCTAAAAGGGGCTTATTACCTCTGCGTTAGGTCTGCACTTGCCAATAGTTGTTGATGGCTATGACTAGGAAAGATCCTCCAACAATCTTCAAGCCCTTATGTGGTTCAATGTGCGCAGTGTCTCGTCTTAAGCGATCGGCTCGATTAAGTTTGTTCTTGCGTTTTGGCATCGTGATGCGGAAGACACTTCGCTATTCTAGGAAGATTTGGAGGTGTCGATATTACAGAGAAATGATTGGTATGTCTGAAATTCTGTGAGACACGGTGTTTCAATCATAAAACGAGAGATGTGGCCATTTATGAGACTTTAAACACTTAGTGATCAGAGCTCACAAAGGGTTCTGCATATGGCAAAGCATCATTGTGACTGTATCAGCTGCCACGAGTACTTTCCATGGAAGTAATTTATATATTTTTTTAGCATTTTCTAACAGGGAACGGAGTATTACCTTACAACAGGTTGATTGATAAGAGCTTGTGGAAGACAATGGCAACCTTTCGAGGAGCACTCATCTAATTCATATTGGATGTCTGCTCTTTTTTGAGGTCTAAGACATTCCGACAACAAGTCTCTTCTCGGGCAGGGTGTTCTCGAAAGATTTCTACACATTCGACTCGTAGTCTACTCCTGTCTTGAATCAACAATGAATTCAGTTTCATGATTCGAGAGCATGCTCTAGTGGTTCATTTTTGACATTTTTCTTATGATATCCGGGCCTAGAAAGCTTGCTAGATTGGCAAATGCTTAAGATCTACAATTTCCCCGAGTATGCTAACATAGTATCACCATCACGCCTCACGCACACATATCCGACTTCCATCATCTGACAAGATTTCAGCCAAAAATGGCTACTGTACTTAATGACATTCCACGCCACCACGAACTCAGCTACAGTCGCAATAACAGATCTTTAACAATCAACTACGATTATAGCCTCGGTCACATAGAAAGTGAAGGAGAGACGTTGGAGTATACATTAACTCAATATGCCGCCTTCGCCGAAAAGGTTGTCGTCAAAATCCAATTCCCCGAAGCACAGAATAGATTTCGCTGCAACGTTCCAACTTTCGGAATCAGACATACCGTTGATTATGGTCCCCTTAATCAAGATGAGAATCTGCATCGTATTGCAGATGTTGTTCGAGTTCTTAAAGACTTCCGTTGGTTGAGGTCCCTAGAAGTTAGTTTGGGCCTCGACACCGAAGACTTCCGCCAAATTACTTGTGTTGCTCCGTTTTTAGACCTACGTAGTCGTTGCCAGCAGTGGAGCTTGAGATAAAAATGTGGTAGACACGGGAATTATATCCCTATCAGCCCTGGTTCACCATTTTACACTCGACTCCAACGCCTCAATGATACTAGAATGTTTGATTGACATATAATTGTCCACAATCACTTGCCTGGCAAATAGATAAAGGTTATTCTGGGGGATTCTGGGGGAATACGTTAGCTATTTATAGTCAATTCAATCATGTTTGCGAAAGCTATACCTTCAAAACCCAATTTCTGAGAATCATTCTCAAATAGTCCCATATTTTCCTTCGAGCTATGAAATCTGAATGCTACAAAACGTTCGGCTTACCATTTCTTTGTCTTGTTGCGAATTGTGAGATGATCCAAAGACACAATTGTCATTGACAGGTGAAACTTCATAAAACTGTAGAGATTCGAATCTTGAGACTTGTCCAGACATGTCTATATCAAGTAATATCTCAAGGAAACAACTGTTCTGGTTTTTCGGGTAAACGCAAGCTGTGAGTTCTTTGAGTACAAAGACATTCTTCGAGAGCTAATTCTACCACCATCTCATTATCATCTCGAATAGTCTCAATTTTTCTATAGTCTGACACACATATTGGAAGATATATAACACCAAAAGACTCGAACATCAAGGAACCGATCCAAAAACGCCCAAATGGCTTCAGGTATTATCTGGCACTCTGAGCTTTCATACAGTCATGGGACTTTAACAATCAACTACGACTACGAGGATTCCGACGTCAAATACTACATTTCCCAGTACGCCCCTACTACCCGAGAAATCGTATTCAATATCTGCTTCCCCGAACCAGATAACGACAATTCCGGACTAAGAAGACTCGAGCAAGACCTCTCTGAAATAATCGAAACTCTCAACGACGAATTCGACTTATGTAGAAGCGATGTTATATTCTGGTTACGCGAATATGATATTTCGCAGATTTCTTGTGCTCTTGAATTTCGCCATCTTAGGATGCAGACTGTGTTTGAGTACTATGTGAGAGGATATTGTCAAGAAACAGTGGATATGGATTCGGATTGGTACGCGGAACTGATTGGTAGCCATTGCTCTGATGGAAGCTCGACTGATAGTGATAGCGACGGGGAAGTTTATTGTACAAGGGATACGAACTCAGATTAGGATTTGGGGGGAGAGAAGTTGATATTGGCGGGATGAATGGTCTCATGGGGATTATGTTTTACTCGGTCTTCTCATTTAGCTAGAGATGGAAGAGGATAAAAGAGGCAGCTTGGGTGGTACAGAGATAATGATATCCATATTGTGATGTGATTATTTGGAGAGGTTTGTAGAATATACGTTTTTGACACGGAGTCCTCAAGACTCCGCTGGGAAGCACTGTCACTTCGAATAAAACATTAGTCGTTTCTTCCGGTGTGATTTGTGCAACATTTTTGATACCCTTCATCATCTATGCATGACTTCAGGGATTGAAACACTACAAAAGCTTGACTGCAGGTTATTCTCTGCCATTGAAGAAGCTATGAACATACCCTCTGTCCTTGTGCATGGTATTTAACTACAATGTTTCATACTTTCCCATGATGTCTTCTCCCATTCCATGCGATTTTCAGAATATGTGAAGTTACAACAAAAGACTGCTAATAAGTATATTGGGGTTATTTATGTTTATATGTACGTCAACATTCCCTCTATTCCAAATGGCCTCAATAAAAGGACCTACAATGAAATGAATGACTGAAATAGTCATAATGCCAACAGTATAGCAGGTAATTGGAAGTCACTGCGCTTTCCAATGTCAAAAGTCACTTTTTAAAACACAAAAGAGGCACATCATTTGTAAGACATTGAGTTGATTTCTATGCCTCATTTAGTACTGCAAAACAGATCTACGTAGAGCTGTTGATTGGTATCCCTCAAGTCCTGAAGCTGCCCAAGCCATTATCGCTTCAGACGCCTCTTCCCGTCAAATAGCACAACCAACATTCATACTTGCAGTGCAGTCAAAAGCGTTCCTTGATCCTAAAAATGAGAGATAAGCTTCATAAAAGCAACCGTGAACCCAGCCTTCGTATGATTCTAGGCCGATGCAACATCCTGTCCTAGGGACAAGTATTGTCCATGCCTACACTCTCCCATACCCAGATTGATCAATATTTCCTATTGGTCTGTATCTCTAACCCCTGCTAACCCCCCTCCCCCCTCGACCCTACAAAGCTTTTTGGCGTACTTTTGCCTCTGCTGCTTGAAGTTGACGATCGATCCGTGAGTTAAACAAAATTTGTTGAAACTCCTGATTGTGCACCTTCATATCGAAAGTCCAACTAGGGAACTTGAGACCGTACATTGAAGACGCACAGCTGACTTGTTTCCAGTTATAGTGATCAATATTAAGACAAAAAGTAATCTCCTTGATGTGTGGGAAACCATTGATGATTTCGACGACACGAGCGAGAATGTCACGACGGTTGACTCCCTTAGTATCGTTAAGTAAACTGCCAAAAATCATTCTCAGATGAATGATATTTGTCTCATCAGCATATTGTGGAATGATTTCGACAAGTTCATCGAAGATCTTCTTCTCTTCGACGACTGATCTAGGTATGCAAAAGTCTAGCTCGATGGACAGATCTGCGGGGCTTGCAGCGTAGTTGATCATAGTATGAGGAGGGACATGGGCAAGTCGATCAGTGCGACGGGTGGCGCGGTTGCGGCGATTTGCATTAGACTTGGGTCCTCTGTTTTTAGACATTTCGATGGATTTAGAAGTATGAGTAATTACTTTGAAAGTGCAAGAAGATGTATTTGGTTGTAGTGTTGTGAACTTGAAGGGATAGTTCTGTGAATTTGTAGAAATGGTTCGAGTTGATTGTTTACCGAACGTTTGATTCAAGATGTTGTAATGAGAGGGAGAATGATGGAGGAAATCTTAGGATGATCTCTCGAACCTATTTATGATTCCAGTAGAAGACGCTAAGACCAAATACATGTACATGTCGTACTTCGCTGCCGTGCATGATTCTCTCGGGAACTGATTTTACTGGTGAAACAGCTTGAGGAATACGGTCAACGGGTGTAGGTATTAGATACAGCTTTGTATAGTCAATATTAATGAGTTAGACTCATCGTATATATACTCATCACGAAAATTGTAAAAGGCACAGTGAATTGAGAAGAATAAATGGGGTTTGTATGTGAAGGATTATCATTTTGAAGACCGTGGTCTCCCATCACAAAATGAACCTTCCCCGCTACATGATCCTAACCGTTTCCGTTACTCAAGAGCTCCGTGTTGCTCAGTAAGTTCTTCATAGGGGCTGTGTACTCTCATAGAATTATGCAAAAATTGCAACAGAAGCAAAACTCTTGATTCCGATTGTGAGGGAGCTGGAGCAACTCAGTTATTCTGATATCATTCATGGTCTCAGAAGTGATACCAAGGTGTAGGAAACGACTAATCAAGATGAGTTATTACCATTATTAGCAATCCAAATCTAACCAGTGATCCTTCCAAAACTATATATCTTTGGAAATTAAAGCATGAAGTGCAAGAGATAATGTGATACCTTGATTTGAGTGAGAGTATTGTGTCTCCTGGTACCTGTATTATTATCATGTGCAAGTTGAACTATTCTGCGCAATGAGTATTCGAGCAAGTATTTGGGAATATTTTCAATAATCTTGCAAGCTATTATGAGATATCTCGAGAGCGGCTTGTGAATAACATGTGTCAGCAAATAATTCATCACTTTATTCTTGAGAGAAGTGATAGCCTGCATAAGTTCTTAGGTCTTGAGCTGGTTCTGGGTCTTCATGTTGAAAAAATTGAGCAGGTTGTCTATCAGAAAAGAGAGTCGAGACAAAAACATCAGGTCTTGAGGCGGAGAATGGAGACTTATTAGGCGGCTTGAACCATGTTGTGGGCTTGAATTAAGCTTTAAAGATGCTACCTATTTATATTGAGAAATAAAATATTAGTTGGGGCTTTATACCCGTTGTAAGTACCAATTATAAGAGTCGGTATCTGCCACCTGTCTTGAGAGGGAAGTATGACCCTTCTAATCATTCTTAATCTGACTAGAGATGGTTTTTGATCCTCTGCAAACCTTCCAAGTCTCCTTCGTCAGATTCTATCTTGTCTGAACTAGCCCACTTTAGAGGTATGACTTCCCCAGGATTCAATCATTCCCATTTCGGATATTCCATAAACAAAAACAATGTTTACTTCTGTATCTCTCTAGACACTATCTTTCACATAGTACCTTGAGCATTGATTCTATATACAGACCTAAGTAAAGGAACCAATTTTCCCGTAGAGCGATACCAGGCTTTAAGCGAAGATCTCCCCGCAAAGTACCTCAACTAAATGTATATCAACAACAATCTTATCGCTTTGTTCCGCAGATGAATTTTCATATATTCTCAAAGTTTTACCATACTATGGAGCTTTATTTCTCAATCCTACTTGTATGAACATAGCTTTCAAACGTCAAAAGGCGGGATACACTCGGTTATTATAACTTTCGGAATTTGAACCAACGATTTACATAATCCCAATTGTATAGTGTCGCATTTAAGGGCTGAGTTTATTCAGTTCCAATCATTCTGATAAAAACGCGTAAGTTCGTATACGCACTTAAACTTTTCGAAGTTTGGAATTTATTTGGAAAAGATCAACGTTCGGGAGATGTACATTAAATGCTCCTTAGTTGTCATCTTAGACTTTAGAGCCATGTTAGAATCTGAATCTGCATGATTGCATGAAGTCAGGATCTCTGTAGTACATGTCCAAATAATACTAGGGCGAAAAATGACCAGTCGTCGTAATGGCCAGTCTCACATTTACACGTTCGGCGCATATGATAATCGCCGATATATATTTCTGATATCGGCACTTTACTGATGATTTGATGAGTCGTGGGTGATGGCTTCCTTCGCCCTGTAGACTCATAAGCTCTTAATTTACTCTAAGGAAGTATCAAGGTAAATAGGTGGGCTCTGAAAACGATCTTCGCCAGGTTATTGGCTAAATAGCAAAGACACAGTCCATTCGACCAAATATTCCTGGCAAGACTTTACTTGGGCCTGCTACTAAGTAGGCAGATAGAATGAGGTTTTCTATTACGCGTCGTCGCTACCACAAGGGGGTTTCAGAGTCCTTCTCGGAGATTACTCTAATTGTTGACCTTTTCGATGGTCAGTGATGAAATAGAGGTGAGAACGTATTGTAACCTCAATATATAAAGGGTAGCAGAGAGGATTAACACTTTAAATTTGTATTTTTCAAACTGAAGAAGTTTGAATATTCATCTGTAATGGCTAAGCTTCTATTGCTGTCCCTCGCCGCATTGGCTACACTGTCACATACTTTGACCCCAAACTGTTCTGTGGCAGCTTTTGAGGAGATTGTTCCACCCGCTGCTACAGTAGTTTTGGTCCAAGAGGTATCTCATTACCACTCGAATAACACCATGTTAGTTCCGTTTATCAGATACTAATGACACGGAATATAGGGTGCTGGTGCCTCTTATGGTTTTGCAGCTATGTCGACTGATACTGGACATGATTCAAGTGTATTTGGTAACGCTTCTTGGGCCGTTAACCCTGAATCCGTAACAGATTGGGCTTGGCGTGCCATGTATCTGTCTGTTGTTGCTGCCAAGGAGGTAGTTGAAGCATACTATGGCAAAAATATCATTTATAGTTACTATAACGGCTACTCTACCGGAGGACGACAAGGATTAAAGGAAGTCGAGGAATTCCCAGACGACTTTGATGGTGCAGTAGTCGGTGCCCCTGCTTGGTGGACTGTCCATTTACAACTATGGAATGTTCAAACGGCGCTTTACAATTATCTATCGACTGCACCTGGCTATATCCCCAATCAGATATTTTCAGTTATCGCCGCTGAGAGTCTTAAACAATGCGATCCTCAAGATGGTGTCCCTGACAACATCATTTCTGACCCTAGTGGTTGTCACTTGCGGATCGAAACATTACTCTGTTCTGGAAATAGTACTACTGACTGTCTCACTCCTGCTCAGCTCGACACTCTGTATCACTATTACAACGACAGTGTCATTGGCAACCAGACGTTTGTATTCCCTCACTTCGAGATCGGTAGCGAAGGTCTCTGGGGAGGTGGTTCGTCGCCCGATCTCGACTACCCACAATACTTCCTTGGCTTAGGAACCAATTTCACTGCTGATGATTGGGATCCCGAATACCTTGTCCCGTTGTCTGAAGCTCTCAACCCTGGCAATGCTACAGCTGATAACTCCGATATTTCTCCCTTTTATAAGAATGGTAGCAAGATTATCCATTACCATGGTATGGCAGATAATTCTATTGCGACCGCCAGCAGTGTATACTTTTACGAACATGTGTTGCGCACTTTGAAATCGCAAGGCATTGATTTAGATGATTTCTATCGATTTTTCTTGGTCCCAGGAATGGAGTGAGTAAATCCTAACAATCAAACTGTTGCAAATTTTAGCACAGCGTATCTAATGATTGAAAAATAGACATTGCAGTGGAACTCCTTCTACCCAGAATGCACCTTGGTACATTGGAGGTACTACCCAAGCATCGGTCATTGGCGATGATTCCGCTGGTTATTGGATCCATAGTAAGCCTGGTTTCGACAATGCTCAACATGATGCATTGCTTGCCTTGATCGACTGGGTTGAAAATGATACCGCTCCGACTCAAGTTATTGCAACTAAATGGAATGACGAAGCTACATTGGATTACGTCACCAACCAACGACCAATCTGTATGTATCCTCAACAGGCCAAGTACGTCGGTACTGGAAACACAAGTGTTGCAACCAACTGGAAATGTCAATCACTCTACTAGAGAACTAGTGCCTTTATCTGTACATAGCATCAAAACGCCTCTAATCAGGCTAACAAGCTCTTGCTTTCTTTAAGTAGAGGATATTAAATTTTAATTCATGAAACGGATACTGCAAGTTTTGGACGCAATAACTATATAAATGTCGTGGCCCTACAGTCTAGAAGGGTTATTAAATATGAAATAGATCAAAATTATTGAAGCGGTTCATGGGCCAGCCCCAGGAATTATGTACTATAGTAAAACTTGTCGCTGCCACCTAATTCCTCATTATCACCTAACCTGCAATGATCATCGCAAAGGCCAATGGTAATGCATCCTTCACCCCGAAATATCCGCAGTCTATAGAATAGATTCGCTTAAAATCCCCATCTTCCATCACCAGTACATCTCGTCATTGAAATGAGAGCTCAATTTACAATCAATGTCAGAATCAATTCCAACTGCGTTTTCCGCACCATTCTCGATAATGGCGAAAGTCCAGTGGGGATGGTCCAATCCATAGATGGCGCTGACGGGCTTCACCTGTTCCCAGTAAATTCGTTGTACAGACACTGAGACTCGAACCGAATCAAGTTGGCGGAACTTATTAAGCTCATAGACGACGTTAGCCATGACCCAATGGCGAGCAGCTTTGGTGTTGTTGTTGATAACATCCATGTGGGGGATTCCAAACGAAATATCGATATGGATATTGGTCGCATGGCTCGAGTACTTCGGAAGAATCTTGATTAGAGTCTTGGTAAGCTTATTGTGCTGAAATTGAGAATTCAAACCAGAAAAATCGAGTATAATGTCTAACATCTTATCGCTGCCATTAAATTTGAGCCATGGATGGACGGGAATCGCTGCAATCTCCCAATCATTTTCCTCTTGGAGAGCGAGTTTCGCCAATTGTATTTCTACACGACGAGCTTGAAGGGTACGATGGACCGCTTGCACAATGAAACCTCCAGACATAGTGTTCAGCATTTTGCAGTGAAGAAGAGTTTATCTTGTTTGCTTTTGGATGGATGTCTTGAGAGAAAGATGAGAGGAGTTAGCGAATTATGAGAGATAATAGTAGGTAGAAAGGCGTCTCTTGTAGAAGAATATTGCTGAGTGGTACTGTTACCAGATGAGTTCTATCATTAAGTAGCAAGAGAAAGGAGTAACGTGTTGTAAGAATGATGCAGTCAGCTAGAATTTGACGTCATATTGATCTAATAGGCAAGGGCTCAGATATTTGAACTCATACCGTACGATACTGACTGCACGAATAGAAGATGTCAGAAAATTAAAGATCAATCAGCCAACAGTAGCATTTGAAAGGGTTGTATCATGCATGTCATTAGTCTCAACCAAATGGCGGTACCTTAAGGCACTAGTGGAAAGTGTGGTTTGCGAGCGAGTGGTCATGCACCACCAAGAAAAATACATAGGAATTGAATATGCAGTATTACTTTGGCTACAACTCCTCCGTATCTACCTAGTAGTAGTTTTAATATACAGGGGCAGTTTACTCGTCAGTATATAGACCTCTGCGTCATGCAGGAAAATTCAATCGAACAATACAAGAATATTCAGATTATATGGATTTAATGTGTCAAACCAAAACGAAAAGAAAAGCAACTATGGAAGCGGATTCTTTCCACGTGGTCGCTCGCACTGCAGTAAATCATAAACTACAAAAGGCTGCAAAGAATACAGAGAAACACATCTGGCTTTTAAACCAGCACTTGTGGTTAAACGCCCAGAAATTCTAGATGACTACCCTCAAAAGCGAGCACGAAGAACATGTGAATGGCACATGAGTAAGATGCTAGCTCCAGATCCAACCAATATTTTAAACCATTGAATAAAAATACGTCTCTGTAAGCTTCACGCCGTTTTCAGGGCCTGACTGCTCCTGCGAGCAATTCGCGAATAGTATCAAAGACCACGAGCCTCAATGAAGTAAAGGGACAGCGAGCTAGATCCAAGGAAGGAAAATTAACTTCCATCCGCAGAATCGCGTGGTCACTCCTCAGCAAAATTGCCCAGAAAACCCCCTACCCTAGGCTTGGCTCGTGAGTAACTGCAAATTCTGATATACTCAGGCAGCTCAAGAATTTTAGAGACTAAAAGTCTAATTAATGATTGTACGAACACCATGGCGATTTAATGAGCAGCTTGACCATGTCTTGGGGCGTGGAAAGTTGATGTCGTTCAAAAGCAAAAGCAAAAGTGGGCCGCTAGTCTGATTGAGAAATTTGATTGGCAGAGAAAGAACAGCTGCAGCGAAAAAGAATTGCGAACTCTATTTTATACACTCAAAATGATAACGTGATTCTAAAATGTGACTTTTATTTTTAGTTCAATGAACTTTTGAACGGATTCTACCTTATAACTAGAGATCCTCCGATTTGAAGCTATCTTGATTGAATTTCGAATTTTTTATTCGACTGAAACTAATGAGGCACAAAAATCACGTCGGTTTGGGGGGTAAAGGAGTTGTTAAATCGGATGTATGTGTTGTGTTCTACTCTTTGACTGAATATCAAATCGAGCATCATATGATTACGCTACGTGAGGTATCATGGCAAACGCATGTGGTTGTGGATGGTCAATTCCCATATTTCAAGGACGGCACTTATGCTTCTCTCAGGCCACAATGCCGCATGAGATTGCAAACTCTAAATAAACGGTCTTCTGCTTGTAGTTTGGTCATATTACAGCAGCAATCATAATGAAAGACTTAGTTGCACCAGTACATTGAATCACAAAGTTGGATCAAAACATTCAAAGTTGGAAACGGATTGAGATTTAATTCCGCCCCCTTTTGTCTTCCACTAAAACACCCCCTCTAAGCAAACACCTCCACAAGGGACCATGCTAATACATATATACAAGACGAATCAGAAACCACTTCCTAAGCCATAGCTTTTCCTCTCAACCCCTACTCATACATCTTATCTACATACGCTTATGCGACGTAGCTGACAAGAGTGTCGAAGTATTGGGCGTAAGCAGCACCGGTAGGTGGCTCGAAAGCGTAGATGTAATCACCCCACCATGGGCCAGCACCCCACCACAAAGCACCCAACCAGTACTCGTTATCGGCAGCCAAAGCATCCAACATACCAGAGATAGCAGATTCACAGTCAGCGTTGACACCACCAGCGAATTCTCCAATGACACCCTTGAGGTTGTTGGTCTTGAGCCATGCGGTAGCATCGGCAATACGCTCAGCACCAATGGTGCTGCTAACACAGGTGGCAGAGGTTCCGGATCCATCAGAGTCGAGGTATTGATGGAATTCGTAGACAAGCTTGTCTTCAGGATCGGTGATGTTCAACATGGAAACGGAGTTTCCAGATGAAACCCAGGTCCAGGCACCAGTGTAAGAAGTTCCTAATTAACATGTTAGTGTACAAAGCTTCCAAGTAGGAAGAAAGTTTTGAAGATTGACTTACCCTCAACAAAGATGTATTGGGAGGTTGCACCAGCGCCACGGATAGCAGTAACACAAGCTTGGTTAAGCTCGGCATAGATGGTATCGGTAGGCTCATCATGGAACTCGTTGTTGCAGTCAAAGATGACCTTGGAGTTGTCGGCGAACTCGGTAGCGAGCTTGCCCCAGAAGGCACCGAAGTCGGAGGTGGAAGTGATAATGGCTGAGTCATAACGTCCATAGTTGTGAGCTTCCATAACTGCGCTTGCACCAGCGGCGGTAATGTAATCGATGACCTCCTTGTAGCTAGCAAGGTAAGTGGCGTCGAGGCTCGCGGTGATGCTGCTTTGGGCCATACGCTCCAAAAGGAATGGAACACGGAAAATGTTCATGCCACCATCAATCAAAATTTGAATGGCGGTAGTGTTTGGGAAGGTGTAATCTTTGTCAACAACACCTGGGAGGTTGGTTTGACCGAACTCGGCTCCAGACTCGCTGGCACCGATCCATTGCAACTTTCCGGCAGTTGTGCTGCTGGATGCTGCAGCGACGGATGCAGCGCTAGTGGCGACAGCAGCCTTGCTGGAAGAAGCGACAGCTGGGGAGGAAGAAGCCGAGGTAGCAACAACCGGACTAGCGGCTGATGAAGCAATGACGGCAGCAGAGGTTTTGACGGCACTGCTTGATGGTGCAACTGAAGTGGCGGCAACGACAGCGGCAGAGGAAGAAGGAAGGGTGGTTTGAGCTACAACGGCAGCGGAAGTGGTCTCATCGTAATCGGCAACACAGCTATCATCCTCATCTCTAACAGCTACCGGAGCTGCGAATGCGGTTGCTGTAAGGCCAGCTGCCAAAACAAAGTTTGTAAAACGCATAGCGTAGAATTGAAAAAGAGAGTGACTGAAAAAAATGAATGAATGAATGACTTTAGTGAGAGTGGTAAGGAAGAGGAGGAAAGAAAGGAAGCTTAAATCGGGAGGAGGAAGTATTTATTGAGAAAGTTGAAGAGATGAGATCTCACGATGCTCCACTTCATCGATTAATTAACCTCATTCCCCCTCTCATTTAGAGTTGACAACTTATCCTAATGGTAAACAGCGCTCCGGACCCTCTCTGTACTTTAATTTCATGACACTTTTCTTTTTCGGGACTCAGCGTTTCGCTCAAATTCTGTAAACAGATGAACAATATGTGATTATGACGCGAATCACTAAACGACTGTCACCAAGGTCGTTAATTTGTGATCTGATGTGTTTTGTTTAAACAGGGGACCTAGGAATAATTATCGAATTGCAGTCAACGTTTTATCGCTAAAGGGGTAAAGTGGGGAGAATATTCGGATTTAATATCCGAACGTTTATACATGAAACTTTCTATATGGATTATTGTATGTTTGTTTGTTATACCTTGCAAGCATCTACCTGTCCCATAGAAAGACATAGGAATCTTTTGATTTACCACTCTTAAATATCAATAGTCCGGTCATTTCACTCGATCCGTAGTCCCCACGCGGAGAAAAACCTCGAATTATTCCATGTTCATACAGGGCCATCACGATGAGACCTATTATTCCGGAGCGTACCGAATAGTCTCTCAAGTTGCAAAGGGCAAAGAAGGCAGCGGTAAAATATCCTTTGGGAAGTGAGGGGGCTCAGTTAAGATCCTTCAAGTAGCATGGGTGTCAAAAAGCTTGTTTTTCGTGAGATTAGTGTTGCTTAATTAATCTATTCTCTCATGGCTAGAATATTCCAAGGTTCTCCTTTTTAATTGATCAATTCGTTGCTGCCATGCCTTTTAGTGAAACGGAAAAGGTGTTTCAAAATTGGGTTTTCGCGGTAGGCTTTTGCACTAGTATCTAAATTATTTTAACCTTCTTGGGGGCTTGAATGGGGATCTACCCCAGATATTGGCATTGTGTCCACAAGGTTGGCCGTATGATATAACTCATTTGGTATAACCCCTTCTGAATGATAATTTTCAACGCTCGCAGCCCATGAGATTGCCGACTGTCATTCGGAATACGGCACAAAATATATTATCTCGAACCGATACTCTCTATGTATAGGTGGTATTAGTAGTAATCAATCACGTCTAGATCTTCAGAATCTAAAAAACGAAGACTTTGACATCCTCTCTTTCTCCTTTTCCGTTTCTACTTCCCTTATCCAATCCCACTTGTCAGCTAGAAACAATTTCTTCGCTGCTTTGTCTACACCGAGTGATCTTCCGCCAGACATAAGATCCTCTCTATTCAAGTTTTTAAAATCGAAAAACTTTTCTGGCCTATCGTCTCCTACTGCTTTGCCTCCTATAACAAATGCCTTCTTGTTGCTACCATTTGTTGACGGGCTTGGAATCCAGGTTTGATTTGATCTTTCTGTTTTCCAGAATTGGGATTTAATGCCAATGCCACCATCAATACAATCTTTGATATAGCTCAGAGCAGGAAGTGATTTACTACGTAAACCACAATGTCCATGATTCTTATCAATTTGATAACTTGGACATTCTCGTAATAATGCAATCAGCTGCTCGATATCACCAGTATATGCTTCAGGCCAAATATATTCAGGGTCGTCGGGGGAGACTGCTTGAAATGGAATGAGCGAGAGAAGGTTTTTTCTCGTCAGAAACTTGACCATTTCACCGAGCTGAAAGGAATCGCAGGCGGCTGACGAATCATAGCCCAATTTACATTGTCGTGTTCGAGATGTGTACAGAGAAAGGAAATGTGTTTGGAGGGAAGATATAGTCAGAATTATCCGTGATCGACGATATGAAAGCTCAGCTGCAAAGAATTAGCTATATTCTGAGTGGTAAATTGTGACCTATCAATCACCTTCTAGACCTTCTGGCAGATCCCACCAAGCCGCTAGAAAGTCAGAATTTGACTCTTCATATATTGACCAACAAGATGAACCGCGAAGAATGAGCTCCTTCGTCGCTGCGGACAAGCGCAATGCTTGGTTCGTATGGTAGAATATTAGTATCTTCTGTCGCACTACTTCTTCCGTAGTTTTATCGAGAGTTGGTGGGTATCGGAAGTTTGAGAATTTTCCTGTGATGTATCGCGCGATCATAGTCATGCAATCATATCTATCTGCCATAACTACCAAAATTGAAATGTAGAGAAGAGTAATAGACTTGCTAGAATGTGCTATGCCATGAATAATCTTGAGCATATCCTTGAAAGCTGTCTCCCTCCCGATGGTCCTCGTTGCATCATCTTCATCTGTTATTTGTATTCGAGGGAGTTCTCCTGCTGGTAGCTCTGAAGGATCTTTGCTCAAAAGGGACAACTCTGCAAACCTGGCGGATATAGCCCGACCTTCTCCAAATGTATCTGAACCAAGAAGATGTTCGAAATATTTTGAGTGTTTCTTCAAAGTATCAAGGCGAACACGGTAAAATACTCGTGCTGAAGGAAACGGCGATTTTGAGATGCGTAGCTTTTGAATCATCTCGTTCGGTATTGACTTTGTGCAAGCTTTCGTATTTTCAAAGAGAACTTCGAGGATGACATCTCCGCCAGTTCCAATATTGATTATCTTGTGTTCCGCTCCATCGACCTGTATACACTCCGCCGGTTCAATAGGGGCAGCGTCGGTGCTCGTAGCCATAATTCTTATCCTTTATTATTAACAGAGAACCTGCACTCCTTAGTATTGCTTTTCCGTCGGATTTACCAGCACCTGTGCGTTTTGCGGAGGGAGTATTGCCAGAGGTTTGCGATCTGTATCCGCCACCCTGTAATTGTTATGTATCAGGAATTTCGTCCGAACGTGAATTTTGTTCTTGTAACTTCCATGAACTACATGAAATAGTTATTTCAAGGATATGGCCAGGCCATTGTTCGAATATTCGAGGGAGTAACGTGTAATGTAATAGATTTGGGGGAAGGGAAATGTAGTGAGTATGTTTTACCAGAAGATTATCAAAGTTGAGGATGTCTATCACATGTATCCGAAGTTCAACCGAAAGCAAACACCAAAATGCGCTTGCAGGTAGTCAGTCACACTCTAGACGAAAAAAACAGCACACCAAAAAAACAGTATCATTTCCAAAATTCTCTTTTTATATCAATAATCAATATTTTTGATTCAAAATCGAATTATATTATTTAAGAGGTTATAATTTATGATATATTTTTGATTTGCTCAATTTATTATATCTTTCTAAATTATTATTCAATTTTGAAATAATAGTGTTTTGAAGAAAGTCTTGATTTTGGTGGATTTGGTATACCATTTTTTTCGTTCAGAGTGTGGTAGTTCAATAGTGCTTGAATGTGAGGATGCTAGAATAGTCTCACTATGTTTTTTGACAGTGATACAGTTCCTTTGCTGCCAACACAAGATAGATATAAAATTCAGAAAAGAACATGGTAGAGACTAAGACTATATGAAAACTATGAGACACGACATTCAAGCCCAAACACAAGTATTAATCTTCTAACACATTCATCAACATCTTCTTTCTCCTATTCAAACATCTCGTATCTAATTGCTATATCATTGGATACGTTTTTTGTGGCTTAAAACCTTGGTGCTCTCCTTTCTATCTTGTATTGGTGAGTAATTGCTAGTCAGTCTAGAATCCTGGACCTTTGTGTTGAGCAAATAACTCCTAGTCAAAAGAGTCTCTGAGCTTACATTGAAATACTGCCATCTCCATATTGCTATTCTTGAGCTCTCGAAGGCTAACTTGGCCTTTGAATCTCACTTGTCCTTCAGGTAATTAAGTGGTGATGAAATACGCTCGAGCCATCACTGCCCATCACTTCCGAGGAAAAGCCGTGTTCCGAGCTTGAAAAACACCCCAAAATATTTCTGTAAAAGTAAATCAAAGTAAAACCTTTGGGATGGCTACCAAAACTATTCCTCAAAACAAGTCTGGTGTCTGGTTGAACATTCAAGTTGTGACTATAGACAAGTGTCTAATTCTGCCATGCAGTGTTTGAAACTATGTGTTCAAGCTAGGGACAAACAGAATTTCACAGAGAAAAGATGGTCCTTGATATGCATTCTGGTATTTGAGACCTTTGAAATTCCAACCTTTCGAGTATAGTATCTCAATTTCGCGTGAATACTCATTGAATGATCTCATGAATTTTTCGTCAACCAAGACGAAAACTCCACCGGAGGTTATAGTTACAGGTCGGTGTGTGTAGCTACGTTAAGTAGTCTGCACAGCTTGCTTCCTCTTCATTACTCCGTACTCTTCGAGGGGAGTGGTACACACTGGGGTCATGCCGATGTTTGGCAACAGTTCTGTTCCTGGCCACTCTGCGTCTTAAATCTGGATGTATTGACTAGAGGATCGGTATGTTAAAGATGCTTACCCCACGTTCTGTTTCGAGGATGTGAACCATCCGGCGAGTTGTCGATGTTCAGTGGATGTATGACGCGGTTCAGATGGCTTTCAATTTCGATGCCTTTTCTTCTTGAACGCTCTTTGCTATGCCACATATATGACATGTCTTCTACTGATGTTCTAGTTTCAAAGTCTTCACACTGCGAGAAGGTTCGTTGTCGGTAACGGGTGGCTATAGAGCCCTCGTTTGACTTAAACAGACCACATTCACCCCACATCAGGATCGTTCGATTCTTTCTCGAAAAGCCACCGGCAGATGCTCAGTATAGTATCATCTTCTGATGTTCAAACTTTGAGGTCAGGTCCAGCTCTTGTGAAAAGTCGGATGACATTGCTTGATAACAGCTTAAATTGGAGCACACCAAATGGCTTTTTTGACGGAAGCTCGCTGGCAATATCTGTGGAATCAAGAGTTGCTTGGAGTGCCCCAAAGATTCGGATATGTGCCAGAGTTTGTTATTTTTGACATCGGCGAAGCTTTGCGAAATAGGCTATGATCGTAGACCTGACACGAGAGCGAGAGGCCTCGTGACCGTTTGGCACATGTTAGTATTGAGCGATTATTTCTGTATTGGCAAAAGTAACTCTATGGATACATTGGTGTCAATCTTTCATCCATGCAATTGAAGGAATAACACAATGTGAAGCTGCGCTCATGTGGAAAGTCGGATCTCCGACAAGTCTTGTATTCGTGGTTTTGGGATCGAGGAGTCGAGATTCGCTGTCTGCTGGTATGCTTTGAGGGGCTTTATGGGTTTGTCAGGAGACTTACGCGCTTCTCCAATTTCCATTGTACCCCCACGTCTGCTTGGAGGTTTCGAGAAACGCTCGTGAAAGCTTTACCTATAATTCTTGGGGTCAGTTTCAGCGTCGCCACATCAGACCAGGGACTTGTGAAGGGGACGATGAAGTTCAAAGGCTCACTCATTAAGGCACATTATCTAGGTCCTCGCATCTTTAGTCAGAGACGCAGGACTCATCATCGGCTTGGTCATTTCTTGCATATTTTTCAAGTCATCAACAAGCAGAATACAACTTTAGCAAGTATCCACGAGTCATGAGCCTCGTACGGATTGATCGTATCATCAGACTATTGCTCCTTTTCCCGACTTATCATATTCACCACGATCGATATGTGTCCTGGATAACGATCGGTACGTCGACGATCGTGCCCCGATCGTGCCATTCACTGCAGGGCAAAATGAAAGGTATTCAATTTTCTGGAAGTTTTGGTCCGAATATCCCTCTGATACGCTCGCTTGTTCCTCGAAAGATCACAATAATAATTTTGAGTGGTTCCAAGGTCTTCTCTATTTAAAAACTTCATTCTCATCTCCCGACAAAGCTTTTAATCTTCGATAACCACAACGCGCACCAAGCCAGAAGAAGACCTCTTGCTACCAAGATATTTTATCGTCATCAATTCAAAGTTACCTCTTACATTACTACAAATTCCTATAGCCTAAAGTAAATACCTACAAGCTCAATTTACACCTCTGAGTCGTTACGTAAAAGCCTCTCCAAGATTCCGAATTACTTCCAATCCAATTCAGACTCCTCTCCCCAACCTCACAAGAATCCATAACAAAAATTGTTTTTTAAAATCAATTTGCACGTTGTTCTGGACCATATATCAACGTTATCAACACGTCTGATTCACACACGGGGTTCTTTGAATTAATCTTCAAGCTCTATAACCCTATTCTGACTTATCTTTCGTCTTGTAAGTATCTTTCTTGCCTTTTTTTCAAGAGCACAATCTTCCCAACGGCGTTTCTTATTGTCCTTCCAGTGAGATCTTTAATCTAAGATTATCATACTAATTAAGCTTCCATAGCAACATCAAGATGTATGTCTATAAAAAATTTCTCTTGTTCCTAATGATCGTCCTGACTCTTGCTCAAGGTAAGCTTCCATCTTTCCTATATACAGCTTTGTATGCTTTGAACCACAGCCTTTGACATTGATCTAGATACTGTTTCCTCCTCTGCTGCTTCCGCTGGTGTTCTTACCACCGCCCAAACTATTGCTGGCTCGTTCGGTTCAGACCCAAGCTCTATAGTCAAGACTCTCCCCTATTCCTCTGTATCCACTAGTGCTGGCAGGTTTGTCGACCTGGAACGGGCAAAATCAACCGTATACTCTACTTCAATCGTATACGTCTCCTATACCAACGTCGTCGCTACTACTATCCTGCCACAGAGCACAAGCACTGCCGTGGTTACCCTTAACGTCACTTCTACGGCTTCTCTCACGTCTACAATCTTGTCAACTGAACTTTCTACAACCACTGCCGTCGCAACCACGGCTTTTCTAACGTCTACAATCTTGACAATAGAGATATTTTCAACCACTGCCATTACAACGATCTCAACTCTATCCACGACTTTCGCTGCTGGTCTCTGCCATCTTTCTTCCCAGGATGCCTTAACTCCATGTACTGTTGGCGTTATAGCCTCTGCTACATCATCTGCTCCAACTATATCCCCAGCTTCAACCACTTCCCCCGCAATCCGCAATAGGCCTAACGGTCTATTCAGATCTCTGGGATTCTTAAAGCGTCGTGTTGTAGGAGCTAGTCACCATGTGAAACGAGATCCGGGTTGCAGTGCATGGCAGACCTCTATTGTCATCACTGCCCTCTTCATTGCTTTCACCTTAGTTTCGATTCTCTGCTTCGCGACAATTCTTCGGGAGAAGAAGGAGGAACCGTCGCGGATTCATGCCTACAAGTGGTGGGTATATGCCGCGCAAGCTGCTTTCTTAGGACTACTGATTTGGTTGCTTATCTGGTCGGCTATGGCGACGGTTGGAAATGGATGTAATTGATTGGATAGGTTTGGGGGTAGAGAGGAGTAGATTGGTCTATGATGGGGGCGTGGAGCCTATTCTGTGCATGTCTATTGGTGGATTTAATCAATAAATTGCTTTTACTGTAGAATTCTGGCCCACAGTTGGTCAGATTTATAGAACGCAATGGATTTCTGCCTTTTAATTAATTATTTTCAAGCATACAAGGCTCTAGCCTCGCAGCTTTTCTAACAAAGTCAGTTTTTTCAAGAAATATGTATCTTCATCGCGCATCAAGGCTGTGCAGCCTCGTGATTTGTGGAATGGTCAAGTCAACTTTTGGGGAAATGTTCACTCGAGAGAATTGTTGCCTAGTTTGGATGATATTGCTCTGATTGTTTGTGTTTGATTCGGACAATCAAAGGCTCGCCATTTTGCATATCAAATGAGAGTGCAATTTCTCTTATTTCGAATTAGATATTCGGAAGTCTATCTTCAATTCAGTTTTAGCAAGGACTTGAGTGAAGATTTCTGAATCTGTTGGATTTTCAACATAAAAGTATATCAGACGATATTGGAATGATATCTACTTCAGTACAACGATTAAAGGCTAACAGTTTAACAGATTAGACGATACTATGCAACTGTATAATTACAGCTCACCGACTGAAGCTACTATAGTCCAAATACTTTAAGTTCCACTCTCTAAATAAAACTACGAATTAAGCTTCTTCGTAACGTTCAATTCATTCAAAAGGTTAGATAATTAGTGTGAACTCCTTCAACGAAATCAGTAAACTTGACTACAAGATCAAAATAAGTCTCGGTTAATGTATAGTGTAGATATTTACATTCAAGGGGCTATCGTCTAAAATTTATGCATGTATAGTAAGGATATCTCATCTTACTCTATTCCTTTATACCAAGTAACCTTTTTGAATTGATGTTCATTTTGAGGAATTCACCATCTCGAGAACCTCAAATTTTCTAGACTTCTCAAAAATTCGAGTCATCTCAAATGTGACGATTTTTCGAACTTGCCGTTTTGTTAAAAAAAAAAAGGCTGAAAACTTGAAATCTAGAAAGTCTTGGTGTGTTTAGATATCAGATGATACTTTGTCGCTCTCATTATCTATCTCACATAAACAAATTAGATATATGATAATTGTCTATCGTCCATATCAGACCGAAGGAGACTAGAAAATCGCAACTCATACATTCCATGCTCCTAAATAGAGAGTATCCTTCTATCTGAAGTTTTTGACTTTCTTGGTTTGTTGTTGCCGGATTTATACAGCATCATTTTCATCCGATAATACAATTACCTATCAAAAACTCCACACTCCCGTCCACATAAGACTCAGGGTCTTGACACCCTGAATTACGATATCATATATTCAACATCCAACATCCATCCAGGTACTCTTATTCCTCACAACCCCGCCCTCTTCTGTTCTTGAAGTATATATTCGATGTTGCAACATCTTAGAACGACCACGCTGACTAACTATAGATAGCTCCATGAAAAACGGGAATTAAATGCCGAGGCATATAATCCGGGTCGCCAGAGATCAACGGAGCTACGGATGCGTATAGCAGTCTAGCATCCTACCATCCGTACTATGTAATTGCATGATTGTAGTAAATTCACTCAATGCTTGAGATGCGCCAAATCAGTTGTTCGGCATGTGTTGGAAACGTCTCTGTCCAGGACGAAAGCAAATGAGAGGGTAGCTGGTAGACATCAATGCAAAAGCCGGTATGTACCCCCCAATGTCAGTGCTCGCAATGGGTGGTTTTCGTACTTTCTCTTTCAAGATCCAACCTAACCTACTAATCCAAAAAAGGCTATTGGGTTACTAATGATCTAACTCATTGAGTGACTAAAATCTACCCATTAATATCTATAAGTACTCGTAATTAATCATTCAAAGGTTTTTTATTTAAAATAAAACTTGATAATCCAAATTCAATCTAGATTGAAACTTGAAATTGAGGCTGAAATCGAAACCTACAAAAACCATCCAATGATACACCAACCCATTTCACCTACAAAATAATTGAACTAAAGCCCAACCCAAACCAACCGTATCACCCGACCCACCTATTGCGAGCACTGCCTGGGGTCCCCATTTGGTTCATACCAATATGTATTCTCAATTCTCGTGATGTAAGCGCCGTCGCCGATTTCGTTGGCGTACTCGACAAACAAGACTTTGTCGATTTTCATCCACCGGAGGATGTTGGTCCAATGTTGCCAGAAGCGTGACCATGGCCATTCTTGACGTGGGACGATACAATCAAGAGGCGAGTGGTCATGTTTGGTCACTGTGGCACCATTTTGGATCTCGGCGATGATAAATTGAGATGAGATGATTGTCGAGGTATTTACGTCTGCAGGCTTATACCACCTGCATACGGAAGTGCCCAAGGCGCAAAATATAAATGCCCTTGTTGTAATTAGAATCTCTTAAAACAATAAGTTTTACTAAAAAGTGGGGTTTGCATCACTTACCCTTTCAGCCTTCGTATAGTTCCGTATTCGCTTTGGCAAAGCTAATGCCGTATTCGATCTCTGTACGAGAACGTGCTACCTGACTTATAAATGGGGCAACTCTAAAGTTGTATGGCTGGTAGGTTATGGCCTATCTCCTACTCTTCTAATTAGGACTCAGCGTCTCCTAAAAGTGAGATTAAACAAACACAGGAACAGGGACATGGGAACTCAGTCAAGGTCGTCTTGCCCTGGAGACAATACCATTACCAACACTATATAGGAGAGAATAGGAGGATGTCTGATTTCTATCTAAGATTTCAACGCCAACAGTTATCATTCCACTCACCCCATCTACAATGGTATTCAAATTGTTCTTCTTGAAGTTCCTTGACTGCCTTTTCTTCCTCGACTCTGTGAGAGCCGGGTCGAGCGGTGGCCAGGGAGATTCGGATGATTCCCCCTACTCTCACTCTCTTTCTTGTAGCTACTGGCTCAAGGATATCAAACACCAAGGCATTGCAGCCTTCAATCCAAACCCCCGTGGATTCCAGGTCTTTCGCGAATGTCAAAGACTTTGGTGCCAGAGGAGACGGCTCTACAGATGATACAGCCGCCATCAATGCTGCCATCAGCAGTGATAATACTTGTGCCCCTGGCTCATGTTTGTCGACCACTATAAGTTGTTACTCGCTGTAGGCTGTTGGCCTCCTTCTGGGACCCGGCACCTCTGGTTCTAAAACGTTATACGTTCCCGCTGACGATTCAAAGAAAGCCCAGACATTGGTGTACTTCCCAGCGGGCACCTACATGGTGAACTCTAGTATTATTCAGAACTATGGGGTCTCTCTGCATGGGAACCCTAACTGTTTACCAGTCATTAAGCACTTCGCGCTTTCCAAAATGCACCGGGGGCAATAGGATTAATTGATGGTAACCCGTTAGTTTTCACTTTCACGAAGAACTTGCGCGCATGAGTTAACGTAGCACAGATCATCTGCTACGCTGGCCGCAAACATATTTTTCAGACAGCTGCGGAATTTTGTCATTGATACAACCTTGGTATCTCCAAGTGTCAACATCACGGGGATTAACTGGCCATCAGCACAGGCAACTAGTCGTCAACATGCCTACCGTTGAGGGAGTCCAGCAAATTGGGCTTATGGGAGGTGGTGAGCTTCACTTTGTGTTTTCTCAATCCTGAAATTTGCGGTGTCTCTGCTGACTCACAAGTGCAGAAGGGGAGGTGTTTTACAGTGACCTCGTCTTCAATGGCGGTCATGATAGATTTATAATCCCTGGTGGCCAATCGAATCTTCGCAACGTCACCTTCAACGGCTGTGTCACTGGGCTCAATCTCCAGACTTCTACCACGGTTACGGCTCAGGGAGTTGCCTTCAATGGTTGCTCTACAGCCATTCAAATGTTCATTGCCACCGGAGCAGTCTCTTTGATTGAAAGCTCACTTAAGAATGTTTAGGTTGGCGTTGCTTCCATCCGTGGGAGTCCCCTCTTCCAGTCGACAGCGGCGGGGAGTTTGATACTCGAGAATGTAGAGTATCAAAATGTGACCATCCTAGTACAGCTAGTCGGTAAAGGCGCTGCGCTCGCAGGTGGGACTAGCACCATCGTGGGGTGGGGACAAGGTAACAAGCTGCAGGATAACATCGCCTCCAATTTTTCAGGATCGTTAAGTCCAATGAAGCGACCAAGTGGGTTCCTCCAGCCTGGATCTCAGAAATGGTTCTCCCAGGCCAAACCCGGATATGAAAGCCTTGCCGTCAAATTATTCATCAGCGCACGGTCTGCTGGTACAAGTGGAGATGGACTAACGGATGATACAGCGGCTCTTAAAGCAGCCATTTTCGTCGCTGTTGCACAGTCGAAGGTTCTCTTTCTCGACCACGGAAGCTACAAGGTCACGAGAACACTGTACATCCCCGATAACACGAAGATTATTGGCGAGGCCTTCCCAAATACCTTTGCTGCCGGGGAATACTTCAAGTCTCTTGATCACCCACAGCCTCTGCTTCAAGTTGGCCAACCCGGCGAACGCGGAGCGATTGAATTCGTCGACTGTCCTGGGTACCCAAGGCGGCACTGCTAGTGCCATTCTCATTCAGCACAATCTTGCCTCTTCCACTTCAGGAGTCGGTGGTTACTGGGACGTGTATACTCGCGTTGGTCGCTGGGAAGGCTCAGAGCTGCCGGTTACACAATGCCCGACGACGCCAGGAGTGAAGAAGCCGCCCGTTAATGCCAACTGCGTGGCCGCATTCATGTCGATGCACATTACCAAGAGCGCTACTAGAGCCTACCTAGAAAACTGCTAGCACTAGGCTGCAGACCACGACATCAACGATCACAATGTCACCCAGGTTCAGGTCTTTACTGGAAGAGGCATACTGGTCGAGAGTGAGGCTGGGAACAACTGGCTCATCAACACACCCTCGGAGCACCATTCCAAGTACCAGTACAACTTCGCCAACACCAAGAATATCTTCATGTCTATGTCACAATCAGAAGTGCCCTACTACCAGCCGAATCCAGTCGCCTCTTATCCTTACCCCTATAAGAAGCAATTGAGTGATCCTTCTTTTCTGGACCTCTTAACGGCACCAATGGTGCTTCTCGGCAAGTCGCTTTGGCGCAAATCATGACCAACTCACACGACATTGTAGTGTATGGGTCTTCTTATTTTACATATTTCGACGATTGGAGCACTGGTACGTAGCACTTTCATCCTGTCCCTTTCTCGGTCACCAAGGACGCTTGAGTCCCTATAACCAACCCCTTACTTACTACTTCATTCAGATTGTACAACTTCTTCAACATGCGCCGAGGTTTTATTTAACATCGACACCAAGTGTACTGGCATTGCAGTCTATGGCTTTACGGCTGACGCAACCTAATACCTGGTCAATCGTGAAGGTGTCAATCTTGCACCCTCTGCCAAAAATTCACTGTTTTCCTCCTTTGGTCAAATTGCTTTCTTTAAACAAAGATAAATTTTATTGTTTACCTGTCAAGATACTTTTAAATACCAGGTTAACCTCATTTACCATTACGCTAAGTTGGATACCCAACAGTTGGCGCATTAGGGTAGACACGGACTAGTGCTGACTAGTGGGGACCGCACCGGAACGCGTACGACATAGAGCCGCCACCCGCTTCCCTATACCAATATTCAATTTGGAGGGCTACTACGAATATTGAGTTGCTAGTATTCTCTGAGATATGAGTTTAGAGACTTTAAAATTTCACATAATGGTTTGTTACCAATTGGACAATAGAAAAATTGATTATAATATCAAGCGATCAAACAACGAATTTTTGCGAATTCTGAAAGTCAAAAAGTGTCCTGTCAGTCCATGCACTCGCTTTGGTGGGGACTGTGGTATGGAAAGGGAAGTCTGTTCATGTAACCCTACCAGGGCTGCCACACTTCAAGCTCCACCTCAACTTGGATGAGTTAAAATTAGGGGCCGCAACTATAAATACCTCCAGTAGATAGAAGCCATTGGTTTCTATTAGTTTCCAAACTTTCAATCCTTACTTTGTTCGGCCACATATATATATATATATAGTGTGGCTATTGAAAGAAATCCCCTTTCAGCGTCAGCGATTAGCAACAGTTGGGTTAATCTATTGGGACTGGGAGTTTGGAAATATAGAGAAAAAAAATTGAATCGTCACTGGAAGCTATAAAGGAGCTGCGGCTAAGCTCGGAATTTCGGCAGCTTTTTTTTTTCGGTCGTTGAACTGTTTTTGGAAAACGTGCATAGTTCAATTGCGAGTGTATATCGTATTCACTATTCCAGGATACTATCCCAGCTTAATAAACACCATAACCCTCATTTTCTCAGGGCTCTTATATATTGTGTTGAAGTTTTAAATCACTAGTGGTAGAGGTTTCATTTAGCTAAAGTTCCCCGGTTGTACTAAAGTTTAAAGTTGTAAAGTTGAGGAGGAGAATCCTTAAGAATAAGCAGCCATTTGCTTCGTCAGCTACCCCATTACTCGCTATGACTAACGTCTCCGTATATATGGTTTTAAGGGCGATTAATTCTTAATGATTGCTGGTCAAATGATTGGACTGACGGGGTGGTGAGTATATAGCCTAACCAATCATTTGTATTTGGAGGCAATGTTGTAGCAGCTATCTAACATAAATCATCCCCCAGCCCATCACATTGGTCGCCGGGGTCTGCCCCGAGATAGACAGCCTTCTCAGTGCTGCTGCATACTACTCTCAAGGATCTTGGATAAATTACAGCCTTCTTGTTCTCTTGCTTCTGTTTTTTCTCTCTCTGTTTCCTCCTCTGCTTTTTCCACTGCCTTTTCTTTCTTCTGTCCCGCCCTATTTTTCTTGCCTCACCAAAATTATTATATATGTCGAACAGTACTGTTCAAGCTACTCCGCTGCAGGGCTGGACAGATTCTCCTAATTACAGGGGTACAATGAATATAGTATTCTCCTGCACTTTCACCATTTCCATCTGCATTTGGTCAGTCTTGTGTGTCAATATTGGTCCCCATGGAGAAAGTACATGGACTAAAATCTACCGGAAGTTCAAGTTGGCATGGTTGTGTATTCTCGGACCCGATTTTTTACTGCTACTTACGATCGGTCAATGGGAGTCAGCACGCAAGTCTTGTCGTAAATTCAAGGAACGAGGGATTGAGAATTGGTCAATGAGACATTCATTCTATGCTGATATGGGAGGCTTCGTTATACAAACAGGAGATGGAGTCACTTGGCCGTTGGATGCGAATGAAATCCTTTATTTGATCGACGAAGAATGGATTAAGGAGCCCGTTATTTCAACCCAGTTTGTTCTCGATAAAAACGAAATTGACGACAGAAATAAACAGGGGATATTGTTGCGGGTCTCTACCATAGTACAAGTACTGTGGTTCCTAATGAATTGTATCGCTCGAAAATTGCAGCATCTTGCTATCACAACGTTGGAGCTTACAACAATCGGGTTCATAATCACGACGATTGGCGTTTTCATATTCTGGTTCGACAAGCCTGCCGATGTCGAAACACGGAGAATCATCAATGTCAGTTTTACAGTATCAGAAATACATGCGAGAGCAGGTCAAGAACATATAAATTGGTACGATACACCGCTTGATTTCTTGAAGCCCGAGCGATCATATTATGAGGTTGCTTGGCGATATTGTTTGAACATACTATCTGCAATGTTCATGATGAACAAAGATCAAGCACGACCTATCAAGTGGCGGCGTGATGATATTTTTCCAGTTATATCCATTACCGGTATAGCAATAATTGCTTTCTTTGGGATTTTGTCATGGGGAACTAATTTCATCGCTTGGAATTCAGTCTTTCCCACCATATTCGAAAAGCAAGCATGGAGGGTATGCTCGTCAATACTGTCAGCTGTTGTCATATTTGGTGAAACATATCACCGGTTATTACTCACATGTTTCCCAGATATGAAAACGGGAGCATGCGATCGATTTGCGAGCAGCAAATTGAGCATTGTACTTTACCATCCAAAGCTATCTGCGAAAAAGCCATTTTTCGAGAGACTAAAGAGACGAAAAGACCAACTTATTCTCAAACTCTCAAATATTTCTCCCAATCAAGATCCATCATTAACAATGCAGTTAAGGGTGCTCTTACCAGCTCTGTTTTGTGGTGCTGCATACATTATCGCACGGGGATTTCTTCTGGTGGAAGACGCAATTGCTTTCCGTGGTCAGGATCCCGATATCTACAAGACTTTAAATTGGGTGGAATTCTTTCCACATATTTAATACATTATCTGTTGGGAAGTGGAAGAAGCAAGGCATGGAGTGTGGGGGTTACAACCTATACTGGTGCTCAGGCTATAGCCCTTGCTAAACCTGGACTTCTATACCGTTTTAGCTCTCTATATTTATTACGTACTTACGATATGATCATTATTTCTCCGAATTTTGGCTTGTGGGATTCAATATTTGCTTGAAGGATCCTTCCTCTTTATCTCTCAGTTCAGATTCACGATTTTGACTGTATGACTCACTAGTTAGTTCATTGGTTCTAAATCAATCAAGTTATACTTTCTAAAGTTCACAGTTCTAATAGAAGTCTTCTATCATCCTCTCTCTTCATTGTATTGAAGGAGCTAATATATATGTATAGTCCTTATGTACTCCCTAATAAATTTATCTGAACCACACCACCAAGATATTGGAGGACAGACCTCTCACAAACATCGTCGATGGGATGAAGGTATAGATACATCTTGCTCAGTACAGATCGTCGGAAATAGATTGGAAAATAGACTACGCAACGAGTACCCGCGGGGCGAATAACAACTTCAAGATAATCTAATAATTGTAACACTTTGCCTTAGAAGAACTGCGAAAGCAGAATACAATTTATCCTTAGAATCTATAACTATAGAATAGGAAGTAAAGTGCTTATAGAGTGCTTATTTATACTAGCTATGTATGTGTGATCACTACATATATGTGTTCGCATATGTGAGCAATCGCATTGCGATTGAGTGCGATCCGTGACAGAAATCATTCTAGAAGACTAAGAGCTCAAAACACAGTGTTTATAGATAAAATTAGAGAAAGCTAGGCCTAGAAAGCGAAAAATTATTTACACAAGTCCTAATTTCAAGTTTATAGATATTAGAAAGATTGGAAAAGCTTAATTAGAAGTTGAAAAAGCTAGAGTTGCAGAGGAAGATAAAGAGGAAACCAATGAATCTAACCCTCTTTAGATTGTACTCAAATTGAGTAGCCATTTGATAATTAGTTAATTGGTCGTTCTAATAGTCCAGAAAATCGCTTAATTGGGGTGTACGAAGTGAGGGGGGTGTTTAGGATGAGGGTGCTTTGACTTACATCTAGCGAGGATTATGATCATCTTTCCAGCAAACTTGGGCGTGATCATATAATCGAAAAGCTCGGTCACTGTCTTCTGCGCGAAACAAGTCTCTGCTTGTCTATGGACCTTAGAGAGAGAATGATAATGACTCAAATAATACTCAAGAGGTCGTATTAACCTACAATTGATTTCCGATAACTAGGCATTGAAAAAAGAACTTTGAAATAATAAGCTCTATACACTGTACATACAAATTTATAGACTGAGGATTATCATTCGATTTTAGCAGGAACAGTTGGATCCTCCACCGTTTTCACAGGGTGTCTTTATGATCTTAGTATGTATACATATCTGCATGAGCCTAAGTCGTTCATGAATAGGACCGTTTGAGGCCTTAGGAGCGTGATTAATAACTGTAACGCGAAGTAGAGACTAGTCTACGCCAAGGGAAAATCACGACGAAATGATTCGGGTCCGGGAGTGTATCGCCAAGCACTTGCTCAGAGTCAAAGAGGTTATAATTCGACTATATCAAAACGGAAAAAGATATAATCTGGCATTGCCTATATCCACCTAGCGCAAGCAAGAGAGTTCCGCCAAAACATTTGAATCCTCATTCAAAAACGCGATAACGAGGCGCCGTCGCATGCCAAAAGCAACTGCCACCAACATAGAGCTCAATAGCCTCAAAATACATAGATAGCTCAAGAGAAATTGGTCGCTTCAAACGCTCTTTCTTGAGTCTGGCAGCTTTGCTTTCTTCCTCAACTATCAATCCGAGAAGCAATAATTTTGCAGCATCAGGTGATATATTATGCTGTTTGATTAGTACCCTCACGCCGTTTCTGATCCGATCCGTAGTCTGGTTTTTCTCAATGTTCCAGCTGAAATAATCATTTGTTAGGCCAAGTATGTTTCCCATCGTAAAGTCATATTGCTGTATTGACTCATAATCAGCGTCATTAAGCGCAATTCCCATTCCCCAGCGAATGAAGTAAGATGATATCCTGCATCAGCCTGCAGTATTAGCAGATATTCTTATAAAGGTCTAGATTCTCGAGTACTTGCCAGTAGCCGCAGTTTGCGACTCTATAAGGCATATACTCCTCTATTCGATCAAAATCGTCATCTCGACTATCAAAAGTCGCAAGATAATTCTGGAGTGTTTCGATCAATTTAGGCGCCTTCTCTGGATCTAAATCGATTGCTTTGCGCAATACAGTCGCTAGTGCGCTTTGTCGTACGTTCTTAGAAGTGAAATCTGAAGGCTGCACGTCGATTTTCAGTACTTCGGCAAGCGCACTGTGTTCTCTGCATGCCTACGCGCCCTTTAGTGAACGACGTCATTGCCCAATATACAATCTCAGCTTACCGCGCCATGATCTAGTTCTTCTGTTACATCTTATCAACTATTAGGATTTTATCTATCTATGTTTATTCATAATTAGGTGTAACGTACCATCGTGTATCCACATCACCTCGATTATGCTAGCGAGCAGAACCAGTCTTTCGAGTTCGGCAGAGCAATGACATATCGAAAATGGATCTCCATAGGCATTGGACTGCCGGATTAGCGCGCGACGTCTCTCTCTCGAGTTAGGCTGGGAAGCCTCTTGAGCAATCGCCGACAGAGCATTTTCAACATCCGTAGCACCCACACTTATAGCAGCGGGATAGCGTGAGAAAAAGCCGGGAACTTTTTTGGTATCGATAACCTGGCATGTAGAATAAATATCCACGACTTTCATGTTGGAGCTGAGCGTACCAAACGGGTTGTGCAGTCAAATGTGTTGTGAGACTTCCAGTTTTGAGAAGTAAGATAGGGTGAAGGCCCTGCTTTGATTTATCCCTTTTTGACTGTGATTAATGGAGAAAGCAGGGATTTCTTAGCCCTTGAATTGCTATACAGGAAGAACAGATTGGCGATTGCTGAAAATGCGATGATTAATCAACAACTGTATCACAAGCGATAACCGACAATGCGGCATGATACAATGCAATGATGTTGATTCAAAGTGCTGACTGATGGTTAACACAATCTTTAGGCAAGCGGGGTACATACATACCTAGTATATATCTGCTAGCTTATTGGTCCTATGCAGCCACAAAGCCTGTGACTCGGCCAATTTTGCATGAGATTCCCTCTCAAATCCGCGGCCCCATGTCACTTCTCAATGTCAAATTATCCTCTCCGATTGTGGTTGTTGACCAATTTGGTCGCGCCTTCATCAGGACGAAAAACATCGGAACGTCAAACCAACTTAAATCAAAAACCTTGCAAAAACACCTTAATTCGAAAGCGCATAGATCTTGCTTCATAAAACGATGAACGGATTTGGTATATAATTCTAAAAGAGAGTGAGATTTTGATGTCTCGCTCTGATGAATCGCGTCTACTGGTGCACGATATTATCTTTTGACAATGTAGAAGTAGGAAACAAGACCCAGATCACCATTTGGCTCACATGATAATTATTAAGCGCTAATACCCACACACCCTGAGACGCCTTAAAGAACCAACAAAATCGAGACTCTTGCGCGACAGCCAGGAAAAACCGCAAGATTGAAACAAAATTGATGGGGGAAATAATAAGAAAAATTAATGTTATTTATATATGTCAAATCCTTCTAAGTAGAGGAAATGGAGTTACTAATCGATAAATTATGATTGTTCAAGAGTTTGTTAAATAACATTGTTATATTGTTTTGATATTGAATTTTGGTTAAGGTGTATAATTTTGGTGTTCGGTTTATTCGATTCATGGCGGGACTCTCTGAAAAAACACTATTAGTTTGAAATTATATAACGACATACAAGAATATTATCATAAAGTAAATCAGAATAATATTACAAATTATAAGTCTTCCAATATTCGAAGTTATCTTGCAATCAAAAATAAATAATAAAACAATTTAATAAAAAAATTGGAAAATGGAGTAGTATATTTTGAGATGCATGTTTTTTGATTTTCGGTAAATCGAACACTGGAAGGGTTTTAAGTCTCAAAGAACAACACAATAAGACTTTCCCCAAACCATATTCCAATCATTCTATATACATTTAACTTACCTCCCCCACAACTCAAAATCATCTAACACCTATCCCAGTTCCCCATTGAATATCTGAACTCAAAGCAAAGAGGTCGCAGTGATAGAATGTATCTTCTTTCCCGGATATTGAACTCGAAATTTAGCAATCCTCAAGTCCCTCGAACCTCCAAACAATAAACTATCCACCCATCTCCAGCTTTCTAGCTTCTTACCTTCCTACTTTCCAGATTCAAATCAATGATCTTATTCAAACTCAAACTCAACCATCCCATACATCACCTTCCTCCCTCCCCCAATCCATCGAATTTCACAAACAAAAACTACTATCAAAAGCGTCCAAGAGTATCAAAAGCAAAGTACCACCCACGAACTCCCCTCTCCATTCTCTCCATTCTCTCCATTCTCTCCGTCCAATCTCCAAATCCAAATCCAAATCCAAATCCAAATCCAAATCCAAATCCAAATCCAAATCCAAATCCAAACTTCAACCTCAACTTCAACCTCAAAACCATGACACCCCACTTTTTAACCATCCAACCAAGCCATTCCCTCCCTCCTCCCTCACGCTCGCTCCCCGCTTCCAAGCAAACCCCTCCCCGAATCCCTTCATCCTGTAGAGTATACATACCGAATACAATACACGGAACACATTATATAACACCAAAATACCGAAACACCATATACAATATGCAACATACAATACACACTAAAACATCTTAAACACTCAAACCCTTCAACACTTCAAACTTTCAAACTTTCAAAGCTCAAAGTTTCATGATAACTTCATATTCGTATTCAAGCATATCTGCCAGTTATAGATAGCTAACTATTTGCGTATGTATATACTGTGGTGATTGCCATTACTTCAAAATGAAGTAAGTAGCAATAATTCTTTGCACTTTTCTACTCTTCATCATCATCATCATCATCATCATCATCCATGCAGCCGTCCATCCAGCATTCTACCCGTCATTTTCTCCCCTGAAATGGCATGACACTCTTCTCCGCCACATTCAACCATAAACTACCATTTTCTCCTCCCCTCTCCCCTCTCCCCTCTCCCCTCTCCCCTCTCC